>LPNX010432424.1:110498-131769 GCA_001517045.1 Pseudotsuga menziesii | reverse complement strand
TGATGATGTTGATGGTGATGTTGATGATCATGTTGATGATGTTGATAATGATGTTGATGTTGATGTTGATGATGATGATGATGATGATGATGATGATGATGATGATGATGATGATCATGGCGATGTTGATGATGATGATCGATGATCAATGATCATGGTGATGATGAGGATGAGGATGGTGATGATGATGATGATGATGATCATGGCGATGTTGATGATGATGATCGATGATCAATGATCATGGTGATGATGAGGATGAGGATGGTGATGATGATCGATGTCCGATGATCATGGTGATGGTGATGATGATCGATGATCAATGATCATGGTGATGATGAGGATGAGGATGGTGATGATGATGATGATGAAGGTGATGATGACGATGAGGATGGTGATGATGATGATGATGATGTTGATGATTATGATGACGATGGTGATGATGATGTTCATGATGTTGATGGTGATGATGATGATCATGTTAATGATGATGAGGAGGAGGAGGAGGAGGAGGAGGAGGAGGAGGAGGAGGATGAAGATGATGATGATGATGACGATGGTGATGATGATGTTGATCATGATGATGATGTTCATGATGATGATGAGGAGGAGGAGGAAGGTGATGATGATGATGAGGATGAGGATGGTGATGATGATGATGATGATGATGATAATGATGATGACGAGGATGAGGATGAGGATGATGATGAGGATGAGGATGGTGATGATGGTGATGATGATGAAGATGTTTATGATGATGATGAGGAGGAGGATGAGGATGGTGACGATGGTGATGATGATGGCGATGATGATGATGATGATGAAGATGATGACGAGGAGGAGGATGATGATGATCATGAGGATGATGACGATGATGTTGATGATGATGATGATGACGACGTTGGTGATGATGATGTTCATGATGTTGATGGTGATGATGGTGATGATGATGATGATGATGATGATGTTCATGATCATGTTGATGATGTTGATGATGATTTTGATGTTGTTGATGATGATGATGATGATGATGATGATGGTGATGATGATCATGGCAATGTTGATAATGATGTTGATGAGGATGATGATGATCATGGCGATGTTGATGATGATGATCGATTATCAATGATCATGGTGATGATGAGGATGAGGATGGTGATGGTGATCGATGACTGATGATCATGGTGATGATGAGGATGAGGATGGCGATGATGATCGATGATCAATGATCATGGTGATGTTGAGGATGAGGATGGTGACGATGATGATGTGAAGGTGATGATGATGATGAGGAGGATGATGATGATGATGATGATGATGATGTTCATGATGATGACGACGATGGTGATGATGATGTTCATGATGTTGATGGTGATGATGATGATCATGTTGATGATGATGATGATGATGATGATGGTGATGATGATGTTGATCATGATGATGACGATGGTGACGATGATGTTCATGATGATGATGAGGAAAGTGATGTTGATGATGAGGATGAGGATGGTGATGATGATTGATGATCAATGGTCATAGTGATGATGAGGATGAGGATGGTGATGATGATCGATGATCAATGATCATGGTGATGATGAGGATGAGGATGGTGATGATGATCAATGATCAATGATCATGGTGATGATGAGGATGAGGATGGTGATGATGATCGATGATCAATGATCATGGTGATGATGAGGATGAGGATGGTGATGATGATCGATGATCAATGATCATGGTGATGATGAGGATGAGGATGGTGAGGATGATGATGTTGATGTTGATGATGACGACGACGATGGTGATGATGATGTTAATGATGTTGATGGTGATGATGATGATCATGTTGATGAGGAGGAGGAGGAGGAGGAGGGATGATGATGACAATGGTGATGATGATGTTGATCATGATGACGACGATGGTGATGATGATGTTCATGATGATGATGATCATGATGAGGAAGGTGATGCTGATGATGAGGATGAGGATGGTGATGATGATCAATGATCAATGATCATGGTGATGATGAGGATGAGGACGGTGATGATGATCGATGACCAATGATCATGGTGATGATGAGGATGAGGATGGTGATGATGATGATGATGAAGGTGATGATGATGATGAGGATGATGATGATGATGATGATGATGTTGATGTTGATGATGATGACAATGATGGTGATGATGATGTTCATGATGTTGATGGTGATGATGATGATCATGTTGATGATGATGATGAGGAGGAGGAGGAGGAGGAGGAGGAATATGATGATGAAGATGATGATGATGATGACGATGGTGATGATGATGTTGATCATGATGAAGATGATGGTGATGATGATGTTCATGATGATGATAATGATGATGAGGTAGGTGATGCTGATGATAAGGATGAGGATGGTGATGATGATCGATGATCAATGATCATGGTGATGATGAGGATGAGGATGGTGATGATGATCGATGATCAATGATCATGGTGATGATGAGGATGAGGATGGTGATGATGATCGATGACCAATGATCATGGTGATGATGAGGATGAGGGATGACCAATGATCATGGTGATGATGAGGATGAGCGATGACCAATGATCATGGTGATGACGAGGATGAGGATGGTGATGATGATGATGATGAAGGTGATGATGATGATGATGACGACGATGGTGTTGATGATAATGATGAAAATGATGTTAAATACAACACGCACGTGTTTATCTTTTATAAATCATGTGCATGTTTTTCTTTACTAAATTGCGCACGCGTTTTGCTTTACTAAAGCGCGCTCATGTATTGGTTAAATTCAAAAAAAGTTTCCCACCAAATGACAAGGCCGAGCCTCCACCCATGCTTTCATGGAATTCCTATGCCTATGTGTCTACTTTGTACTTTTCTTCGGATTCAACATGCCTATGCCTCAGAGTATGATAAACCATGGCTAATTCAGCATTATATCCAAATTTCCAATATGCTCATGTTTAGCGGTTCGTCTGATTATGCTGCACACCTCCATTTTTTATGAGATTTTAGAAATAGATATGTTTTTTTTTGCAGATTCTAAATATGTAAATTTTAACAAGAATACATATTTTTTTCTATTTTTTTCTTATTTATCTTCTGTCATCACTCCTCAACTCAAGAAACACACTGTTAGTGTTTTGTCCATATCTCTTTCGTTTCTCAACCATTTAAAAAAAAATTGTATGGTGCACTAAAGAACACCAACCTCTACATTATATAAAAAAACCCACTTCCAAATAATTGCATTAAGACATTCAAATGCTGCACCCACAATTGACGTACCATTTTCGAGGTTTGATCTCTTAGATAATTAAAAACAAATTTAAAAATATTATTTTTATTATTGGAAAAATAGTCGTGCACTAGTACTATATGTTCTCTATATGTATACCGGTTTTCGTAAGTTTATTCCATCATTTAGACACTCAGACGCTGCACCCACAAAAACATATACCTTATAATTTGTCCCAAAAATAAAAAGTTCCTATTAAAAAACATCTAACTTTATATAGTTAACAACATTTTCAATAGAAAATAATTATATATTTGGAAAGGTCATTCAATTTCCTACATTTCTTGTTTTTAACTAATCGCAAGATTCATTGTGTAAGTGTCTCAAAATATCCATGCAATTTGATGGATGTCTGTTTTTTCAGTTTTGTATTGCATCTAACGCGCCAAAAGAGACCCTCAACTTCTTGCACAGACCCTAATGAATGAAAAAGTTATAAAATCTCACTTTGAACACATGAGAAAACATTTACTAGAGTTCCTCCCTTTATCCTTCTTGTCTCCTCCTTTTATCTTTAGGAAAGTTAGTTAAAGTAGTTGGAACTACATTTAGTTAGGATCATTTTTAATAAAATAAGGAAGTTTTATTTAAATATGATAAAGGTAATCCTCCAAATAATCAAAATATAAGTTACACCAAATAATCATCATAACTCATGAAATGAAATAAAAACAAACTTTAGATATAATCCTTATATCTCCCAAAAGTATAAAACATATACCAAAACATGTTCATAAGTTTGGTTCTCCAAAACATAACCATATAATATGTCCAACAGTCAAAATAAAGTATAGTAACAACTATTAACAAGCTTTGAATCCATATTTCCTATGGGAAGCAATTTCCCCTATTCACTTTTTTAAGAATTTTCCCTCTTACTTGACTATTCTTTTAACTTGGAAGATTTTGTCTCTTTTCATGCTGACAATTCTAGATGTACAACAACCAAAGTAAGGTTTCTTGCTTCAATGTTGATTGCGGTGAAACTGTATGTGAGGTAAATGACTAACAAGAGGCTTTAGATGAAATTTAATTTAAATAAATAATAGGATGTTTGTGTCTACTTAACACAGATTGAATCAAAGAGGTTTTTAACTTATCATTGGGTTGAAGTGGTTGATCTTGGGAGGAAACTAAAGGAATTTGATGAACATATTTCTCTGGCAAATGAGGAGGAGGAAAAGGAAATGAAACATTGGGTCATCCATCAAAACTAGGTTGTTGGTTAAGGACTACTTGATTCCAACCATCATTATTTGTGGCTCTAGATGTAAAGAAACATTAGATTGTAAAGTAATACCAACAATGTTGGGATGTGGCAAAAAAGGAGGTATAACATGTGATGCAACACGTTGGATATGGCCTTGACTAGATAGATTAAGGAGAATAGTTTGGAATAGTTGGCTGAATTTTTTAGAATTTGCATCAAAATGGATTGAAAACCTAATCCTCTTATTTCTTCCTCTCTACCAAGCAAGATACTAGCATCTATTCCAATTTACTCCATTTCGTCTATTTAACTTGTTACCTCATTGGCTTAAGAATCTCATCTATTTATTGATGGAAACAAGATCAGTACATATGCATAATAGTAGGTAACTTTATCAAATAAAATTTGCATTTAAAATAGTTTATACAGTGGATCTTATCTGAACAAAAACCATGCATGCAAATAAATTTGAGGGAAAAAGGCAAGGGAAAACATTTGAACTTGCTTCAATATTCACCACTTTCATACCATATGCCACTTATTCCTCTCAACAATTACACTTTTGAACATGGGAAAATAAAGGTTTATTTGGAAAATGAGGAGATATGAATGATTTGAGAATGAAAACATATGAAACAAAAGAGATCAATTAGCCATGACTACAATAAATAACATTTGATGATACCAAATCACAATCAATAGTTATTTCTAGATACAACTGAAACCTCTTCTTGCAAGAAGAATTAACATTTGCAAATGTTTCAAGCAATTAATACAATCGGCTTTGAATCTCTTTAAGAATTTCCATTTTTCATCACTGCTATTATTCCTCATTTTTCGAAGTTTGCAAAACTCAAATCCAATTTGATTCCATTCTTTGAAATTAATTATGGACTTGTATGACTTCATAGTTAAACTAAACAAAATAACCCATAAATGTTTGACCATTAATCTTTCAAAATCCATAATGCACACAATCAACAATGCATTTCAAACTTATCAAAGACATAGTCACTTTGTCGAATCTACTCAAAACACATCCAAACTCAATCACAAATAAAATATGATTTCAAATCAATGAAATAGTATTGACACTATACGTCAAACATATGTATCTTCAACACTTTTCTTTTCAAATATGAGAATACAAACATGATGTCCTTACCAATAAAAACCAACTTCTGAACAACACTAGGGTTTAACTTATATAACAATTGCATGCATAAAACTTACAGCCATATCAAAATCATAATCTTCTCGACCATATAAGTAACAGTTCCAACACATTATCAATATGAAATTCACATGCTAACTCATCACATGAGGGTCTTGATATATGTATCACATCTTCATGTATATACCCTTTATATGATAAAAAAATCCAAATAATGACAACAATTGCCAATCCAGTAGTAACAAGACCCAAACACCATCAAGTTATGCATACATGATTGTAGAAGACTTTATCTTTTTACATAGATGTTGCAGATTTGAACTTGAAACCCATCAAAATTTCATGAAATTGGCATGCTTAAGAATGTTGAAATGATGGTGGTTAAGAGATATTTTTGCAAAAATATTTTAATAAATAAAAAATTGTCATTCATTCTTGGAAGAGACCAAGTGAACCCATGATTATTGGTTGAGTTTAGGGCCATATACAAAACACATGTTTCCACTAGAAAGAAAACAATCGATGCTTCCATGGATTGGATTCTACTAGTAAGGACTTTGGTTTGTAGAATCAAAGATTTAGTTAAATGATCTTCATTTGAGACCTAGTTCAACATTTATCAAAATGGAAAAGGCTTGATGCAAACGTTTTAACTGTAACATTTGGTTATCGCAAGTGAGAAAAATCGAGTTTATGTGGAAGAGAACATTCACCAAGATTTGCTTTGAAGACAAAACTATCGCTTTGATAATAAGCTATATAAACTTGCAAAGAGACGATGCATGCATGCTATGTTTGGATCTTTTAGACATTGAGCAAAAATGACTCAGGACTATTTGTGCAAGGAATTGGGCATTGTTAGAATAACATGCACAAACGAGGTTGGTGTTGTTAGCTATGTATTTGTTCAATACAAAGGTGATTGCTGAGATTTCAACCATTACCTCCAACATTGCAAGCTACAACTGCAGGCATTTCGACCAACTGTAGGCATTTCAAGCCATTTTTAAAACAAATTGGTGGTCAAACAATTCCTCCAAAATTGACACATGACTTTTCATAATTAATCATGAGCTTTGAATATTCCATATTGTCAATCCAAATTTCACCATGACATCTACAAGCAACAATCACCATTTAATATTTTAGTCATTCAGGGAAATGGGAGAAGTGAAAATGCACACAAAATCATTTCCAACAGAGCCATTATAGTTATTATGAAAATATAATATTTGATAAAGAGCAGACTAGTTCTAGAAAATGCCTTTCAAACACCTCAAATATCCCTTCAATGATCAATAAAATCAATTATAGAACCTCCAATACAAGATGGTAAGAGGTTTGGTATAAGAACAAAACTCAAATGAATATTTCCAAAACAAAAAAAATGTAGATAAATCGAGATAGAGGTATTAACTCTCATGTACATGCAAATTAAATTTAATGTATCATGCAATTCACCAACCCCATCCACATGAGATTTTATTTCCATATGACAAATGTTACAAGCAATAATTTGTTGATGTATTTGTAACTTCAGAATCTATTCACTTGTATATCTTATATTTTATTTCATTGTACCTCGATGTTCCTATCGGGAGAATCATTAATATAATAAAGTCATGTAAAGTCATAGAGGTTAACCCTCCGTTGCAAGTCGAGGCACTAGTCCCCACAATTGAGTGGAGGTTAACCCTCGATTGTAAGTTGGGGCAATAGTCCCCACAGTTGAGGAATACTAGGTTTATTAGACTCTCCTAGAGAAGTCAGACCTAGTGAGTAATTGCCAAGTGGAAAACTAGTATAAATAGAGAGTGGGACTCTCTATTTGGAACACAAACTCACTCAGATATAGCGCATGAGTGAGAGAGGAGGAGCTCACATAAATGAGAGAGAGAACAGCTGTCGGAGATCATCTTTGTGTTTTTGGGTTTCACTTTTGCTATTGGTGCTCATTCTATCTCTGAGGAAGTTGCCGAGTTTTCTCCTTTATGGTTTCCCCGAGGAACACTCTTTCTGTCTCTTGTCTCATGTGATTATTGTTGTGCATGTTATTCTCTCAGATAAGATCCTAGATCATATTGATTAAATGATAAAAATCTAACATGGTATCAGAGCTAACCTGAGAAGAAGACACTGTGCAGCTATAGAAGTTAGGGCTTCTTCCTTTTTGGGTCTCTCTCCACAGATCATCAGAAAAAGGAGGCTAGGCTAACTCTCCAATGAAGGGCGCATCTTTCTGTCGAAGCATAATTTGATTCTAGGCATTTTCAGTTTTTGACCTATCACTACTGCAGGAAATTAGGGCTTTTCACATAAGAGGAATTTTTTAGTGATACCAACATAGGATTTCTCTCCTCCTCAAAATCGAAATTTAGAGACCAAGATCAAAATTTTTGGTTGGGTAAAACTCCAGGAAATTCAAACCCTAATTTGACCCCGGACCAGAAAACCCTAAAATACTAAAAATAGTAATTTTGGTGCATTCTCTATATCTTGATATTGGAGAAGGATCGGTAGCCAAAATTTTTACAGGTTGAAGATAAATTCCTGATGTACCTTGTGTAAAATTTTCAGCCTCATATTCGCTATATTTTGGGAGATATAATTCCTCAAAATCAAGGTTCCAGCCTCTCCCTGGATTCATCCCTAAACATGACACCTAGGGAAAATTGCTATATCTGGGGATATGAAGGTCCAAATGAAATTTCACAAGATTTTCTAGATAGGGAACGGAATATACTTTCTGTGGTAAGCGTTTTAGACCCCGAAGTTGAAACAATGACACGTGGAAGTCTATACAAGTTCGCTATTCGGAACAGTCCTGAAATAAGTGACCTTGAGAAAAATCTCATTAGTCCCAATTGGTGAAACCAATTCCACACAAAACTATGGTATTGGAAAGAGGACATATGAGGCTACCTCAGTGCAACATTTCACACATATAGGAGAATTACTTTCAGATATATTGCAAGAACAATATCAGGCAATTATGCAGAAGAATTGAATAAAACTAGGGCATCAAATATTTTGCAGTTTTGATCACAGTTTTGGGAAAATGAGTATTCTGCTCAACTCGCCTTGAGGAGTCACATATTTCTATCCAATAAGATCTGAAATATTCCAAGTTTTGAACATTACGGTTTCTTTGACAAACCCTAGATCAGCCAGAACCGGAACCAGGACGTACACCTCAAATCGTAAAGAAGTTATAAGAGCCAAAGGGAGATGAGGCTAAGGATAGAGCCAAGAGAATCATTGCAAATTCTATTAAATATCATCTCATTCCTCATGTGTCATCCTTGAAGACACCAAAAGGAAGTGTTCGATGCTATGACAAAGAAATCGAATAAGAATAAGATATTGATATAACCACCTTGAATTGCCTCCCAAGATCATTGGATTCATCCATTCGAGGAATGTGTGCCAAAAGGAAGTGATTACCTTCAGCAGACTCTGGGAGGAGCACACACAAGAAGAATCTTGAATCATAATAAGAGAATATAAAATGGGAGCAATTGAATATCAAGCTCTCACGATTCAAAGAAGATCCCTCAAGCGATGAGGAATATGAAGGACTCAATTCTTGAAGAACCTCTTATCCATATTAGCATTTGGATAAGAAATGATGTTGTTATGATTGAAGAAGATGATGAAGCCGAAGGATCAAGAAGGATCCTACCCATGAAACCAATAAAGATAAGTATTTGACTTGTCTTTTCCTATATATCTAGTTGTTTATATGACATTGTTTAGTTGTAGAATGTTTGCATTAATGACAGTATACTACTAATATGCATATGATGGGTAGGTAGCTCATGGTGGTATACAAATCTCCATTTCTACTTATCTAGAATGAAACCTCTGTGCTGACATATTGGATTAGTGCACAATCTCAATGATGTCATGGTAGAGATGGAAGGCATCTAGAAAGTTTCCGTAAGATATGGATGAATGTTGTATTGGCTAAAATAGTTGCATGATTATATCTTTATGCATAAAGAATTTGCCATTATGAATATGCTTTCTGAAATGTTTCTAACCATACAACTAGTGCATTTGAATTGTAGGAAAGATAGCGTACAATCGCCTACAAGAAAAGAAGGATGAGACTTGTTCCAAAGAACAAGTGACGACAATTCAATATTCACGCTAATAATCCAAGATGAAGAATAATATGATGATACTATCAAACAAAGAAGAGGTCTCAGACACAATGCAATTATGTGACACTATTGAGCGATATCATTGATGCAAAACCTTCCAACTATGAAGAAATAGCCAAGAAGAAAGGGAAGGAGTGCACCAGTTCAAGAAGAATGATGTCTAGGATGCGGTATCGAGACCTGAAGGGAAGTTCGTAGTATCTTCCATATGGATCTACAAGATCCAACATGCAATAGATGGAAACATCATGAGATACAAGGCAAGATTCGTAGCACGAGGCTTCTCATAGAAAGAAGGCATAGATTACGAAGAGACATTTGCAGCCACTGGGAGTTGATACACATGAAAGGCAGACTCATGTGTGCAAATTAAAGAAGGCCTTGTACAAGCTCATAAGGCACCCATGGGGATAACACATACATGAGGAGCTTGAAGATCACCTAGAGTGATGAAGATCTTAATCTTTTCTACAAGGTTGAAAATGAAATTCTATAGAGGATGACAAGCTCACATATGGTTTCCAGTTACCCTAGATGGATACATAGAATATTAGTAGCAAAGGAAGCTACTTGTCACTCCAGTACAGAATGTTTCAATACATAGAGTACAAAAGTCAGAGGGAGAATGATGCTCCACTTCATAGGGAGTGACTACAAAATATCCTGAGGTTCAACATGGTACGACAGAATGGAAAACTTACTAATGGCTCTAGGATTTACTGAGAGTAAAGAGGACTCCAACCTTTGCTCCAATATTGAAGCCATAAGACCAGTGATGCTCCTATTATATGTTGATGACCTGTTCCTGACAGGAAAAGAGGAACTCATTAAAGATGCAAGAAGGAGACTTGTTACCAAGTTCAAGATGAAAGATTTGGGTATGGTGCATTACTTTCTAGACATGGAGGTGTGGTAAAGTGCGAACGGAATCTCCCTTGGACAAGGGAAGTATGCAGTAGAGATCCTGAAGAGGTTCGGGATGATGGACTGCAAGGCCATGACCACACCTATGGCATCGAACCTGAAGCTATTAAGTGATGCTTCATCAGAGTCGGTTGATGCTACGATGTATCGTCAGATGATTCGGTCATTGATGTATCTTATGAATACGAGACTAGATATTTGCTTTGTTGTGAACATATTGAGCCAGTTCCTCATGAATCCAAGACGTGTTCACCTGATGGATGCAAAGCATGTAGTGAGGTACCTAAAGGGTACAATTGACTATGGGATCAAGTATGAAGTGAATCAGAAGATTAACTTGGAGGGTTATGTGGATTTGGATTAGGCAAAGCCATTTATAGGAAGAGAACTTCGGGGGGTTGCTTCAATATGGGATCAGGTGTGATCTCTTGGTTTAGAAGAAAGGAGTCCTGCATGGAATTGAGTACAGCCAAGGAAAAATATGTTGCCACTTGCTCGGCTACTTGGCAGAGAGGAGCACTGAAGCTCCAATTTGTGATCCAGATCGAGATCTCTCGAAAGAGGGAGTTCTAGCATAGCCGATGAGACAGCTTGTCTGAGCATAAAATCCTGGCGAAGCTCGTAGGTTGCTTAGACGTAAACTGTCCTGTATGTTGTCCTCAGATGTAATCAATCCTGGCAAAGCTCACAGGTTATCCTTGGACGTAATTAGCCCTGATGTGATTCTATGCTAGAAATGGCTAGAGTGAAGTTTGAGTACTTGAGAGAGAAGCTTGGTGTTCATCAGATCAAGGTTCCTTCCAAGGGGAAGTGATGAGTTCGTGAAGCCTTTCTGAGATGGTGGTGGGTTGCACCTCCCACAGTTAGATGTAAGTGCTGAGCCTTTCCGATATGGTGGCATGCTGGGCCTCCCATGGTCGGATGTAAGTGCAGAGCCTTTCTGACATGGTGGCAGGCTGGGCCTTCCATGGTCAGATGTAAGTGTCGAGTCTTTTTGACATGGTGGCGGGATGGGCCTCCCATGGTCAGATGTAAGTGCTAAGCCTTTCTGACATGGTGGAAGGCTGGGCCTCCCATGGTCGGATGTAAGTGCATGGCCTTTCTGACATGGTGGCAGGTTGGGCCTCCCATGGTCGGATGTAAGTGCTGAGCTTTTCCAACATGGTGGCAGGCTGGGCCTCCCATGGTATGATGCTACAGTTGCGTGATTGATTTCCATTCTCCCTTCAAGTTTATACAGGTTCCCAACTCTCTTTTCCTTCATAACAATGAAAATACCTTTCAATATATTCAGAACTCCACCTTGAATCGCAAATTTGTAACTAGCATCATCAAGAACTCCCTTTGATATCAAGTTCTTCATTAGTTCAGGTACATGTCTCACATCTATTAGAGTCCTAACAATTACACCATACATTTTAATTCTGATACTCCCTATCCCAACAGTTTTACATGTAACATTATTTCCCATATAAACTATCCCGTCATCTACAGATTGGTATGTTTGATACCAACTTCTATGAAGACACATGTGATGAGATGCTCCAGAATCAACTAACCATCCATAATGACATTCTGAGATAGTAGAAGCAGTCAATACCTCATCAATCATACCTGAATCATTTTCTGCTATGTTTGCCTCATTTGTAGAGTTCTCCTCCCTAGAAGCTTGCTTGCATTTCCAACAATCTTTCTTAAGATGTCCTGCTTTATTGCAAAACCAACACTTCAATTTACTATTTTTTTCCTTCGACTTTGATCTTGATGTATCCCTTGAATGTTGTCCTCTTTCACTGGTTCTTCCCCTAGCCACCATTACTTCTGATGTCGAGTTTTCAAGACTAGATTTCTTTCGAGTTTCCTCAGAAAATAAGGCTCCCACAACATCATCAAAGGTAATAGACTCAATAGAACTAAAACTGATATAGGTTACAAAATGTGCCCATGACTCAGACAGAGAGCACAACATTGAAATTGCCTTGTTTTCAAATTTAATAATATCTTCCATACTAGACAACTGACAAACAAGAGTATTGAATGCATTCAAGTGATCTGAAATTTTTGTACCTTCATTCATATGCAAGGTAAATAACTGTTGTAGTTTCAGACACAATGTTAAATAAAACATCATCGTCCAAGCATAAACGAATAGCACTCAGAGCCTTTTCATCTAGATCTCATTCTAGTCTTCATTTGACATATCATAGAGTTTCTTGGTTTTCCCTACCAGTGCCGTCGCCACTCGTTGTTATATCAGCATATCCCTCATCTTGACCTTCCACAACTCGAAATTATTGCTCCCATTGAATTTTTCAATTTCAAATTTAAAACTCTGTATTTTCGCCATTTTCTCAAGATAATCTAGAGACACATTAAACTCATTACACAATGAATAATAGCATAATGCTTGACTTTCCATTTTTTTTAACAATGAATATATATATATTTAGACTTTTTGAAAAAACCATAGTTTTTATCTACCAGTCTGCAGCTACAATGTCACTTCCGAGGAAGCATCACTTTCTAGGCAGCATCAACCAGCAATGACAACACACTGTAACCGACTCTCCCTTCCACACGCGCAACCTCCTTTCAATGACGATCTCCAGCAACGAGCTACACACGGTGGGTAGAGGTAATGGTGTGTGTTGGGCAATAGGGCAGACCCGAGTTAGCTCTTATGTGTCGCACCAACAAAAGACCCACCGTGTTGGCCCTTTCGGCAACAACCTGCGCGCAGGTTGCAGTCTCACCCGAAACAGCAATGGGGTGCCGCAGAATCAGGTTTCTGCATGCAGAGAGGGGTATTACTGTACCTTAGCCTTTAAAAGCACTTATTAATCAACACTTGTAAATCTATCATTCATTCACATATGACTTCGCAGCACAATAAACAAACTAAACTTGCATAACCCACTACGGGGAATTCACAACGAAGCTTATTACTATCAGTGATCTTATGTTATCAGATGTATTCAGTTTAATGCATGAAAATAACAAAAGCAGAAACAACACAATAAAACCACGACACCAAATATAACGTGGTTCACCCCCAGTGTAGGGGCTAGTCCACAAACTGCGTTTTATTCCTCTTTCCTCAAAACCACAGTTGATCTGCACACTCAGCTGCAGATCCCTTCAGTCCTTAACAGCCGCGCACACAGCAGCAGGCTTCTGAGCACACAGCTGTAGATCTTTCTCCTTTTCTTACAAAAACCCTCTGCGCACACAGCTGCAGAGGTCGTCCACGCACACAGCTGGGACTTATCCTTTCCTTACAAAAACCAACCTTACTTCGCCTTATCTTTCTTTACATCAAAAAGCCTAACCTATCCTTTTTACACAAGCGCTTATTTATACTGCGCATTTTTACAAAACCATGGTCTTAAACCATGGGCACCCAAAAACCCTAAACCCTGGATTTAAACCACGAGTTTATTACAAAGCAGAGGGTTTTGACTTACCCTGACACCCCTAAGACTATTTTGGCCCATAGCTCCGCTTACAAATTTCCTAATTAACCGCGGAGTTACCCCACATGGAGTATGCGCCCCAACAGTGTGCAGTCAGAGAAAATCGAGGTGCAGACACAGAAACTCCTTCCAAACTTGTAGCAATTCTTCACCGGTTGCAGCAGTTCTTCACCGGCTTTTGGTGATGACTGCGTCTTCTTGGTGGATAGAGAAGAGACTTTCTCCAGCGTTCAACTTACACAGAGTCACTTTCTCCGGCATATCATTCGGTCCTCCACCAGGTGGTCTCCTTTAGCATTCAATCTTCTAGTAGGTGGTCTTCTCCAGCATTCAAACAACTTGTCTTTCTAACAATCTAGCTCTGATACCACTTGTTGGATCTGAGATCCACAGAGAAAATAATACATAGAAATTTATTAAAAGACATTCAAGAATGAACACAGAAGTTTACTGTGGTAAAACCCTCGAGAGGGAAACAACCACGGTATCGGTCTTCCTTATTATTCAATGAATGAAGATTACAACAACTTACAACTCTTTGACTTCTCTACGAGAATACAAGAAATATACACATTTCTTTCACGGTTACTCTTAACTGTACAAACTAAATTATTTCGGTAAGTCTGTTATGCAGCCACCAAGAGAATGGTTGTCACCTGTTTCCAACAATTTGGGTTCTTATTATTCGCTGCAAGCATGAAATTACTTAGGTATTTGAGCCACCTCATATCCAATTTTTTATGCCACTATGTTTTTAGTCTCTATGTTCTTATTGTGAAGATTGCATTTTTATTTTTAGAGGCTGTTGCACCTTGACAACCTACCTTACATCTGTGGCTGCATTCAATGCAACCCTACATCTCTGGCTGCATTCAATGCAACCATGACAACCTGGATGCAACCATGACAACCTCAGTGACATCTCTAGCTCCACTAAATGCAACCCTTACACCTTTCGTTGCAGTCGAACCCTGCATGCATGCAACACTCCATTGGAAGACATCTAATTAGGAGATGCAACAACCCGTTTGGGAAAGGAATGAGGACACTAAGAAGGCGGAGTGCTTTGCGATGGAGGTTTGTGCTGCAGCAAATGGAGATGGTGTGGCAAAAGGTGGAACCATTGTGGTTAGGATTGCCAAAGCTAATGCACACATTGCAGGTGCAAATTCTTTCTTGAGCTTCAAACTTTGGCCAAACATCCCATAAAACCACTAGTAATGTATACATTTCCATAAACATTTTACTTTTCTTTTCTCTATAATGTATGTTCCCTTAGAATTGAATTCATTTATTCAAAATCAAAGTTGAAAGAAATTTTAACAAAAATATGAACAAACATAAAAATCGTAGCTTCGTAGTTTCCATAGAGCCCTCCTACTTACTCCCCTAACTGCATCTGACTTGCTCATTAATGACTCACTTACTTTCCTTTGTTGGGTTCTGAAAACTTATGAGCGGTTCAACTGGAGTATAACTTCTGGGTTAGTCTTACCAAATTGTGATTGTGAGCGGTTCGCTCGAACAACTGCACTAAGATGGGATGGGCTGAGCTCATAATGGTGGGCGCTCTAGGTCAGGTTTAGGATTCGGTGTTGCTGTCTGTGAGTAATGCTTAGTAATGATTGCTAGATCTGCCTATCAAGCGTACGTCATTAACAGTCGCATTACTGCCAAGGCTATCACTTCATAGTCAGCACAGCCTAGGTAAGGCTCTTTAAATCTATATTCCAAGTGAAAATGACCCGGTATTTCGTCTATTTCTGCAAAGAGCAGAAAGTGAAAGAGAATTTCTTCACATAAGAGTTTCAGCTCCTCAATTCGTCCAGTAGTGAAAGAGTATAAGGCCTGTAACAAAGTGCGTAGGAAATTAACTGGGACTTGTCCACATTCCCCTAATGGGCAATTCTACTCTTATTTTATTTTTACTTAATTAGGACATTATCTTCATAACAATGGTTGGTGTACAGTTTTTTAGGGTCTGTTTTGAGTTGTTTTCCGCTCATTGTGAACAACACCCACACAAGATTCCCTTGAGCTAAATAAAAATGTCAGAATTGCTTGCTCAAATCTTTAGTAGCTTGAGTGCATTACATAAATGAATATCCATTTAATCATGGTAATGTCATTATATTCAGCTATACGCAAATATTCAAAAGATTTGAAAAACACCATAATGTGTAACCTTCTCAGAAATTTGTTACACAAAAAGGTTAGATTACATAAATTTAAAAATTGATTTTGATAATAAAATAAAGATTATGGATGATATATTTTCTGAAATTGGTTTTAGAATATTAAGAAAGTAGGACATTACAATTTTCACATAAGTTGTTTGTTCATAGACACAAACAAGGTAAAATTTATCAAATTTTTATATTATTCATATGCAGACAGTTTCCTTAGGGCGGCAGTTACTGTCATATCCCAACTATATTGCAAGGATAAATAAGGTTTTGTTTCTTTGGGTGCCGTTACTGGCATATCGCAACTATATTGCTAGGAGGAGAAATACCCTATTGTTTATTTTGGGGGCGACGGAAAGAATAACTAGTAAACTTTAGAGATCTATTGGTATGTGGACTGACCCACAATGGTAAATTCAGAGATGCTTCTTTAATACTTGAATATGTCCAATCTGGCTCAATGCAGAAATAAAACAGTTAACATACAAAGCTTCAATGGCTTTGGGCAAATATTTTTCATGATTTCTAGGTATACAAGTTTTACTGCATAAAGACTCAGCGCACCGTCTTTGGAAGGGAGACACATCATAACCTGTGCATGTTTTTAAAATAAATGATTTAGAAATCTCAGATCCACCTGTTTAGGCAATTTGTTTTTCATTATTCCAGGCATGCAAGAGTTAATGTATAAAGGCTAAGCCCAATCGTCTTTGGAAGGGAGACGCCTAGTCCTTTAAAGACATGCAAAGTTTAAATAATAACATACAGTCAACCGTTTTTGTAAACAAAAAAACTCAGGCACAAGAAGTTTTCTTCAGACAACAAATGGTTTTCTCAAAAACTCAGGAAACCTTTATTTTTAACACTCTGGCAATGTTTCTTTGTAACACTCGGTCAATGTTTGTGTTCCATCTCAGGCAACATTTTTTTACTTGGTTTAACTTTTTATCAAATGTTTAAAAAATAATCAAATAAATAAAAGTTTATCAAATATATATATTTTAATTTTTATCAAAATATTTGAATATCTTTTAATTTTTATCAAAATGTTTGAAAAAAATTCAAATAACAGCCCTGAAATAGAAATGTCGCTGCGCCTTTGATAAATTAAAATTTTTAATTTGATGCTTTTTGTTTAAGAAAAGTATTTTCACTACAATGGATCATGGTATTTTTAGTACCGGTGTATCATAGTATAAATGTGCATGTTAAACTATATTAATAAAACCTCCTCACCAATGTATTTTGTTTCCAATAGGCACATAATAAAACCTCGGATTTCTCCCAGAAAAGTTAAGTAAAGCAGTAAAGCACCAGATGCCAAAATATTAAAATATGAGTTAGAATTTTTATTATATATAACAAATAATAACAGTTTGTAAACTTTCACAATTATATTAACCATACTATATATAACAAATAATAACTGTTTTCAAATCTTCACAATTGTATTAACCATACTATATATAACAAATAATAACAGTTTTAACCATAATATATATAATAAACAATAACAGTTTTCAAACTTTTATAATTGTATTAACCATACTAAAAAAGAGTTATATACTCTAATATATTCTTATACCTTCACAATTGTATTAACCATATATAACAAACAATAACAGTTTTCAAACCTTCACAATTGTATTAACCATACTATATATAACAAACAATAACAGTTTTCAAACCTTCATAATTGTATTAACCATACTAAAAAGAGTTATACACTCTAACATATTAGTATCACTCACAATTGTATTAACCATACTAAAAGCAGTTAAAGGAGTTATGTATTCTAATATATTTTTATAGTAGAGTAAAAATTAGATAGTCAAAAATATCTAAATAATTTTCTATATAAATTATATTTTTAATTATATAAAATTTACTATACTATTAAATATAGTATAATAGTATATAAGTCTATTAAGAAATAATTGCTATGTTATTAAATATAATTTATACAATTTAACTTAATATCAATAGTAGCCCAATTACTTCTTACATATATTAAAATATTTATTTATATAAGCTTAAACTAGATTAATTATTAAAACTTTATCCTGCTAGAATTACATTATCTGTTTTGTTTTCTAATATGCAAGAACAAACAAATAACAACAGGTGGGGAAGCACTTGTTAAATTAGTAAAATCTCTATATAAGAGTCACCTTAAAAACCAAGTTACAAAAGAAGTTTTAAGTTTTATTTGAAATAAAAAAGTTCCAAGTTTTATTTGAAAAGAAAAAAAACAAGTAACCTAATTGGCCAAACAACTGTATACAAAGTATAATAGATGGAATCCTTGTAATATTCTTATCAAGTAAATTCACAAACTGAATAGATAAACAAGTTTAACAGTGTAGATGGTAATAGAATCTTTCTGCAATATAAGAAGGACCTAAAGCTTTTAATGGATCTCTGCAGAAAAAACCAATGATCATGTGAAAAACATCTTCCTATACCCGGAATCCTTTTCACAACAAATTCGTCTCCATTGGGAATTTCACTCCTGTATACTATTCCTTCTCATCCTTTGTGGATAATGGTGTCTTCCTTCAAGCTCTGTACGACATATTCACACGGACAGACCAATCCAACCTCTGAACTGTAGTCATCTTCCAATATGTAAAGATGTCACGTCTTTTGAACCAATAACATTTAAGGAAAATGAAAATTCATATAAAGAAATTTAGTTTTTGCAATTTTAAACTTTAGAGTGATTTTTTTTTGTTATTGTAGTGACAATTATGTTCCACACAGGGATATAATAAGTAACAGTTTAACTTCTTATCAAAATGTTTCAAAAATATTCAAATAACTAAAAGTAAAAGTGGAGGATATTATAATTATATTTTATAATACAGAATTTAAATAACTGTGAACATTGTGTTTGAATTTATAATTATATTTCATAACTACAAAATAATATTATGTCGACAATCTTATGAAACATTTGGAAAAAATAGAAATAGACATTAACTTTGAGCATTCTAAAGAATATTAAAACACACTGAAGATATTGAAGTTACGTCATTTTATTAATTATCTTTAAGTTATTTTTGTCTTCTGCATTTTTTGATCTAGGAGGATTTCCAAGATTGATTAAAATAAAAGTCTTCAAAATGCAAACAAAATTTTGCATCTACTTAGAGCTAGATTAGAGCTTTTAGTTGACGTTCATTTCACTCACCCAAAACCACCTCGGAATGAAGAAGTTATTGAGTTATGAACTTTTGGTAGAACAAGTAAAATTTGGCAACAAGAGGTTCCATGTGACACCATAGATTTGGTCTCCATTTTCTATAGCACAAAATGAAAACAACATTTCTATCTTGTCCAACATCTCAACAAATGCCTCTTGGCAATGGAGCTAGCCCTGAAAGATCCTTTCAGTGCTAGAGAGCACCATGGTAATCACCATACTCTCAAACGATTACCTCCTGATCCGGATTTATGCGTGAACGAAATGAAAGAACATATACAGAATCATAATCACAGACATTTTGCAAAGATAACAGAGATACAGTAAACACATATTCTATTAAATGGCGGAAATAGAACAGACTGTAATACAATTGCTAGAATGGTGGTAGCTATCTCTGAGAAGAGATGTGGCTGCTACGCTCATTTGTGCCAAGATTAATACAAAATAAGGCCAAAGGGGCTTATTTATAATAATAATGAGGGTGAGAACCCCAAAAGTTTGAAACATAACCCTAGAAGATGAACCGTCATAAAGTTTGCGGCCCCAAGGTGGTAAGTTGAACAGTCAACTTCCCGGGGTCATAACTTTTGCATACGATCTCCGATTTGGGCGTTCGAAAGCTCATTGGAAAGGTCTGTCTAAGCTTTACAACTTGCCGATGGCAACCATTTGGCCCCGAATCTCCAAAAAAACGTCGTTTAAGGCCTCAAAACGGCCCCGGAAGTTTAGGACTCGAAAAACTGCCGAAAAATAACTAGGAAACTGCCACAATGGACAATTGTTTTGAGCCAGTAGAATAGGTGGGTGGCCACCGATCTCCATCTGGATCAATCCTCCCTCCTTAGGAAGCAATGGTCTCCATTGCGTCGAATCCCGTAGCATATCTCGAACAGTGTGTTGAGTTGATCTCCTAGTGCGACATTTGCTGAAGTGAAGAGGCTGCTTTTCTTTGGCATCCCGAGAGGGCTGTAATTGTTGTCTGGATGATTTGTTTTTGGATGAGCACCTTGAATGTGTGGCCTTGCATTGTAGAGGTACTCGGATATATGAGAGAACAATGGCTCTATCTTCTTCTTGTGTCTGATGAGCAGAGACACCCTGTGCAGAGGGTGTGGAGGTCTCTGTGATCTGATGTTCTCCTTCAGACGCAATTGTGAAGAGGAATAATTTTCTGATGTGGGAGTTTATCTTCCTACCCTGCGAGACTATAGTAGGTGCAACTATCTCTGGGACCCGGTAGAGTTGTCCTCCCAAAGTGACAATGACACTGCGAGGCCGTGACTCATATATAGCATGACGCTTCCACATATATGGTTGTCCTAAAAGAACATCACAGACTTCAAGTGGGGCTACATCACACAGTACCTCGTCTTGGAAAGGCTTGATCCCATATGGTAGGAGGCATTGCTGAGTAATGCGGATACCGCGTCCTTGGCTTAGCCAACCAATGTTGTAAGGTTGCGGGTGTGGTGTTGTTGGAAGCTCCAATCTCTTGACGACTTCTGCTGAAATCAGGTTCTTTTGGCTGCCGTTGTCAACAACAAAATGTAGAGGCATTCCCTTCACCCACATCTGCGAGTGGAAAAGGCGCTCCTCTGCCTCTGACTCTTCAAGA
>LPNX010432424.1:26357-110437 GCA_001517045.1 Pseudotsuga menziesii | reverse complement strand
CTGCCTCAATGATCTGCCTCCCATTATGTGCGGCTGTGGCATTGGGTTCAGAATCAGAATCAGGATCTGATTCTGAAGATTTGATCTCGGCCACTAATGACTGCTTTGAGCGACATTCATCAGTGTTGTGCCAAGGGCTTTTATGAAATTCGCACCACTTACCAGTGTCCTTCTTTGTTTTTCGATCTCCCTTCTTTGCTTGTGGCGGGGACTGGTTGTCGTTTTCTTTTGCTATGTTCTGTGGGCTAGGGTTTCCCTTGCCTTGCTTCTGCGGTGGATTCGCAGGTCCAGAGTCTCGCTTGTTCTTTTGTCGAAATTTCTCCTCGATTTTGACAGCATATCGATAGGCGGATCCAAGTGAAGAGATGTCGAGGAAGTCCATCTCCGTTCGGATGTACCGATGTAGACCGCNTCGAAAAACTGCCGAAAAATAACTAGGAAACTGCCACAATGGACAATTGTTTTGAGCCAGTGGAATAGGTGGGTGGCCACCGATCTCCATCTGGATCACCTCCTCTCTTAACCTATGATCGCGACTTCAAGGCCTCACCACCTCTTCTCTTAACCCATGGTCGTGAGTTTAATGCCTCACCAGCTTTCGAAACCTGTTGTGGGAAACAAGTTTCATGACATGCTTTTAGAAATCCACATGGAAACGGTAACCTCCATGTTATGTTCCTTGTGCTTCGAGCCTCTTACTTTCTTTCTTTATTTTTATTGTTCTTAAAATAACATATAAATATTAAAAGATAGATACTCACCTTGATTATTGATAGGCGCCATGCGCTTTAGATACTGACTCATTGGACCGATTCGCTACTATAACTGTTACGAGATCAGACATAGTACGAATAACTGTTACGAGATCAGACATAGTTCGAAGGACTGCATCTGAATGGCTTTCGCAAATGGCAACTCAAGCAAGAAAAAACATTTCTTTAATTAGTGCATTCCAAAGGTTGGATACAATGATCAATGAATGAAATAAAACTCTAGTTGCTTAAGAACCATTTATGATTATACATTTTATACACTCAAGAGAGGATTATGACTATATTTTATAGTCACATTTTACTTTACAGCTTAACAAGAACTCACTCAAAATGATTTAGCAACAAACAATGAATAAATTAAAAGTCTAATTGCTTTGACATTCAGATTCTGTCTATACATTTTCCTCATATAACAGGTATATATTTTTCTCATATAACATGATTGACAAGAAAAACACTCAAAATACTTTCAAAGTATATAATCGGGCGCATGATAAAGGAAAATTAAAAAACTAACAGGGCGCATGATTGATATACTTTCAAAGTATATAAAGGAAAATTAAAAAACTAACAGGGCGCATGATTATATACTTTCAAAGTATATAATCGGGCGCATGATTGATACATTTTCCTCATATAACAGAATTGACAAGAAAAACACTCAAAATACTTTCAAAGTATATAATCAGGCGCATGATAAAGGAAAATTAAAAAACTAACATCAGAATGCCATCCACAAAAGAGTTAAGAGATATTTTATAAGTTACTTCAATTTATGCAATGTGTAATAAGATAATTCTACCTATATATTTATGCCTTCAATAATGACTAAAGACTAATATACACAACATTTGTGAAATATTCAAAGAAAACTCATTTCACTATGCACAAACAAAGAATAATCAAATCTAGCACTACAACTGGAAAGTTCATGCAAGTGTCCAAAACCAATTTTTCTAATGACAATAAAATCTGACATCAGATCTCAGAAGCTTCTCTAAAACCAATTTTTCTAATGACAATAAAATCTGGGATCAGATCTCAGAAGCTAGTGCGAAGCATATTTCTGCATGATATATTTTAAACACGTGTGAATGGCACCATTACAGCGTGATTAAAAATAACATTATGAAATAACTTCTTGGAACATTATTTGGATAATACCGGCCGTGACTATATAGTTGTCGAGTAGTCTTGGTGATTCTATAATCAATAGTTTCGATGATAAATATTCTATGTGTCTCGAAGGATGAACCAGAGTATAGTGTTTATAAGTTTTATAATTAATAAGATTTTATGAACAAGTGTTGGTTAGTGTTTATAAGTTTTATAATTGATAAGATTTTATGAACAAGTGTTGGTTTCAGGGAGCATTTTATAGAAAAGATATTTACATTGAAAAACATATAGGGTTTTTCTGTTTTTATTTGTTAATAATCCTAAAGATGTCACAAAATTTGTGACTAAGTAATCGATCAAACTACCTGAGTACTATTGCAGCCACTTTTAGGGAGCATTTTATAGAAAATAAATTTAAATTGAAAAACATATAGGGTTTTTCTGTTTTAGTATTTGTTAATAATCCGAAGGATGTCACAAAATTTGTGACTAAGTAATCGATCAAACTACCTGAGTAATTGCATCCACTTTTGCTGAGTGGCGACAAGTTTCACACAGGTCCATTTAAATTTAAGTATAGCGCCTGAGGGTCCATGTGAAAGCATATAAAATCGTAAGGGCAAAACGGCCATTTGCACTTAAGAGGCCAATTGCATTGTCTTTATGGTGACCATATGATATCTGGGTGGAGCATTTATAAACTGATAGTAGAAGAGAGAGAATAAAAGACTTTCAACAACTGCGTTGCGAAGCTAGAGTAGAGCCAAGCTATATATTAAACATGTATTTTTGTTTAATATATTTGCGAGTATTTTCCATTTACTTCAACATGTATTTTTTGTTCTTATATAGGAATTTTAAAATTTATCAATTTTGTTTGTTATAATAAGTTTATAGATGTTCCAAAAAATGAAGATTCAAACTTGAAGTATGAACTAATATTAACATTTGCTAACTACTTATTTTTATGATTTAGAGATTTCTAAATAATTTTTTTGGTAACTTTGTTTGTGCTCCAATTTGTCTCCTCCAAACTAGCTTCCTCAAAGTATATGAAAACTAGCTTCCTCAAAGTATATGAAATATCAAATTAAATTGACATTTTTTTATCAAAAAGAAACATAATTATTATTGCACATTGATCAAGAATTACTACATAAACTTTTGGTTATATCAATTAAATAAATACATTATATATATTACAAATTTACATTATATATATTACAAATTTAGTGGCAACTAATATACAGCTTTGTTACTCTTTGCATACCTTCTGACTGCGTCTAGAATCTGACTGTAAAAATCACATTGAAAAATAACCGCAAAGATAGGGATGAAAATTTCCTTCTTAATCAAATTAAGAAAATAAATAAATAAATAAATAAATAACAAACAATATATTTTGATTAAAATAATTATAATATTAAAAAACATCTTTCCATTTTTTCAACACCTTCAATTTAGCAACATTAAAATCTCTGTAATGATGAAGTTTTCAAAATTAAAACATTAAATTTTCTTTTTTTCGATGAGTAAAGGCAAGGGTAACTTTTATGCATTTTTTTGTTTTTCTATTATTTCTTTAAACGTATTTTTCCATGTTTTGGCAAAAGAAGTAACTAGATCTCTAGATAGGGTACGGCGATCCGCCGACATCATAAGAAAAACATAATTTGTCGTTTACGAATATCGTAGGCCTAAAAGTCCATGAGATAAATATAATATGTCAATCATTTCTTTGGTTCATTCAATCTACCATCAATCTCTGTTGAAGATAACCAGAATATGTCAATTCTTTCTTCGGTTTATTCAATCTAATTCGTGGTTCAATTCGAAAAAGAAATTGAAAGATGGGAATGCCGTGTGCTGGAACGAAATGTCAGAAGATTTGCAAATGGAAATATTGGCAGACTTGCCAAGTAACTACTGGTATAGATACCGCAGTGTGTGCCATGATTGGAACACCATACTTTCAACCAAATACTTCTTAATTGATTTGTGTGGAGGCGACGATCCGCCTTTGTAGCTCATCTGCAATTCAAATACAGATCTGCCAGCTTCTACGTATTTCTGCTTCCACACATGGACCTGGGAGACCACCAATATATCTCTTCCTTTTTTAAAGGAACTTGAAGACAATCCGGCAGACAGAGGATCGCCGGCACTGGAATATGAAGGCAATCGACGCAGAGGATCGGCGGCCGGTCTCATTTTACTTGACGATATGTCAGGAAATGCAGATCAGAGTGACAGCTGGATCTGCAATCCTTATACACACACATTTATCAAGCTTCCTCCAACGTTAGACATAATGAAGATCTACCACCTATGCCTCGTGTTGGACGATATTAATAAGAAGAAGAATACCTACAAAGTGGTGGCTCTGGGGCCGCGTGTGTGGCCACTAACAGATCAAAACAAATATATAAATGTTGTGGAAGTGTACGATTCCTCTGATAGAAAATGGTAATTACTCGCAGATCAGTTCGCAATCTTCAGCCGACATAGTACGTAACTTTCAGCCGACTTTGTCAGAGGCCGTACAAGTCGAAATCTTGTCTGCCAGTCTGGCAAGGAGGAAAAGTCTTCGAGTAGGCAACATAGTCCAGTTGAATTTATTTCAGAAGCTAAGTTATTAGGTAGTAGTTATTACAGTCTTTAATGGCAGGTAAGTCGGTCTATGCTGTAGCAATTTTCAGATTGCCTATAAATAGAAGAAGCATTTTGTAAATCACAGAACACAAGAACACAGGTTGTAGACAGCAGAGGAACTCCGGGTGAAAAAGAGAAGGCGAAGCTCAAGCTTCTGTGCATGTGTTTCAGTCGAAGAGCTGAAGCTCTGTAGATCGACGAGTCTGGACAGACAAGTCTGGACCGACCAGTTTGTATTACTTTGTATTTCAGCATAGTTAATATATGAAATAGTTTGTGGTTGTATGCATGATTATTTGGTCGTATATATTTCCAGATTTACATCTGTAAATGTCTTTTACATTTACTGTTAAGTGAAAGAACAAGAACCCACAAAAATCTCACCGCGTGAAAGTTCCAGGTTTTACGGCACAGTGGTCCACTCAAGTCTTCCTACATATTTGGCCTCATGTTTCTCATAAGTTATTTGGATTTGTAAATGTGTCTATTTTACTTCATTTTACTCACAGGTGAAAAGTATTTGCAATTTCTTAAAGTGTTTAGACTAAGAAACATATTTTGCAGAGTCCGACCAAAGTGGTCCGACTTGGTTGGAGAGCCGACTTGGTCGGAGTAAAAGTGGTCGAGGTAAAAATCAGTCGGACAAGTAAGTCGGAGTAATTTTGGTCGAGTGGAGGACCGACTAAAATTTGTAAACTTGTCTAGTCGGACATAGACAAGTTTCACCCGACTGGTGAAAAAGAAAATTTGGTCGGCGTGAAAAGTAAAATTTGAAATTTGAATTTCGACTGAGCCCTAAACTCAAGTTTAGTCGGCTCGGTTTTGGCTATCACTGCGATGGTTCATACTACTGTATTTGTGGATCTGCACGAAATAACAGGGCCACGTTCTTGCTGGGTTTCACCATTCCTTCAAAGGCTACGGGATTGTGGTCGACCGAAACTCATGTCATCCACTCTCTTCGTGCAACCTTCCCCTGCGACTGTGGGTTTCTGTGTCGCGATACCCCTCGTTTGATCGTCTTGGGGTCAAGGCTACTATTTGTTGCGTCCATGGAGTTGCCCTTATATGAAATAGATCTTGTTATCTGGGAGTTTGAGGTTGATCACCGCCGCCTTCAGCCCAACTCCTCCTGGAAGTGGAAGGAGATTTCCAGGTTGCATTGGTCCAGGGAGCAGGAATTTCATGGCAAGTTTGGGAATAATTTTCGTTTTATTGATTGCGTAGGAGTAAGTAATCACGTGTGCTTTCGAACACGGTACCCTCGTGAGACTGCAAAGATACAGGTGCTTGTTTACAATTTACACACAGGCTTATGGAGCTGGCTTCCGGAACTACCGAACCGGATTCCCGAGAGCCCTTTTTCAACCTGGCTTTAGTAAAAACGAAGGCCTATTGTTATTGTTACTTTACATAAACCATACAGATATATTAGCACAACTATAAATAAAGTGGACAGTGGTCACTGAAGGCACTGAAGGTGGATAAGTACAATACAAGTACTCAGTTAGTTTTGTAATGATGGCTGGTTATTAAACAAAGGCTCAACTAGTATAGCTATAAGTCAAGTGGCCTCTTAATGTCAATAGGTGTAGAGTACTCAGTTAGTTTTGTAATGATGGTTGGTTATTAAACAAAGGCTCAACTAGTATAGCTATAAGTCAAGTGGCCTCTTAAGGTCAATAGGTGTAGCTAGCCACTTAGTTTTGTAAAATTCGTTGGTAGTCAAGTGGCCGGTAAACATTGATAGATGTAGTTTGCCACTTAGTTTTGTAAAATTTGGTGGTTGTTCAGCAAATAATAAACATTAAACTATTTACAAGACTCAATTCTTAACTGAAGCTTATTTAAATCTTAATAAACATGCATTTAAGCATAACAAGATACAACCACCATAAAATGAATTTGCACAGTCAAGTTAATCTTGTTGATCAGCTCAAAGAAGTCCAAAATATAAGATAATATCTAAACACCTATTTTTATATCCAAATTCATACCAGATTGTTAAAATTAATATAAGCACAACCAAATACTATTTAATAAAAAATAAAATATAATTTATATGAAAAAACAAAAACAAATTGTTACAGGTTTATTTAACCACCCTTTAAATGAAGCTTATTTAAATTTCAATCAAGATGCATTTAAGCATAACAATATAAGACCACCATAAAATGAATCTATGTTGTACACTTGTTACACTTGGGTTTCAAACAAGTCCAATATCTGAGAAAATATCTAAATCTCGATCCATACAAAACTTAAATTTAAGTAATATTCTACTTGTTACAAGTTGTAAATTTTTAAGTGATTTTTAACTTTACACCTCATTTAATCTTGTTGATGCCCTTAAAGAAGTCCAAAATGCATGTAGACTTAATTATGCATTAGCATTCATTAAATATATATATATTTGTTTTTCTTTGTTTAATATATATATATGAATGATGATGTTTATTTTTATAAATATATAAAATAAAAATGATGGCTATTATTCAAATTTTGGTTATGATGATAATAATGATAATAATGTGTGATACCAATTTTTATTTTAATTGTATGTATTGATCTTCTTATTTAAGCTTGTTACAAAATACTTTTGATCTTATAAATTTATTTATTAAATATAGTTTTAATTTGATGTCAGAAATGTTGCGATAAGCATGGTAATGTTAGGATGACAGAATTAAATTATCGGCACACTTATTAAAGGTGGTTAATTAATTGTTTAATGAATATTTAAGAAAAAATAAGTTATTTAATCATGTTTAGATCTTTGTTAATGCAAATTTAACTACTATTTATTTATGCTTCCATGTTTTTCAGTCGTGACTCCTGGTTATTTGTTTAACTATTTTGGTTTAAATTTTCATGTAATTATGGAGCCTTTGTAGTGTTTTGCAGGTGTTTTTATTCAAAGATGGTTATCTATGTTATTGTGTAGCACAATGGTGTGTTACAGATTGGTATCTCTTACCTAAAAATCTTATTGTGAAAATCGTATTATATAAATAGTTTTTCTTAATGAAACATTATATATTGTTCTAGTCAACTTTTACCCAGCATTGTATTTTATGTTTCTCCCTTTACTGATACATATCTCTTGACAAACCCAATAAATAAATAAATAAATTGCGATTGTGAGAATTTGATCTACAACATGATCTAGGAGCCCAAGAGACTCTCACAATTCGAATTACATGCAAAAACCAACAAAAAAAGCTTAAAAGATGAACAATTTTACATACACATGTGAACAAAAGCTAGATATTATTGAATTGTCTAACATCTGAATGTGTTAATAACAATTATATATTACATCTGGATCAATTCGCGAGGCGTAGAAATCCAAATCTAAGTGTACATGTGACAATAAATGCTCCTAGGAGAGCCAAAATGGGTAAAAATACACATAAGCGCCCCCTAGTCAAACCCAGATCACTCAAATCAAGGATGTAGTGCTCCAAGGAAATAAATGAGGGTGCACATGTGTTGGGTTGACCAAAGATAGCATTGTTGTAGGTTTGAAAGGCCTGGAAATAACCAGTTCACCTCCTAGGAAAATTCCCTAAGTCTAAACCATAACAATTTAATGCTAAGAAGAAAAGGAAATTAACTAAGGTTATAAACCAAGGTACTAAGTGTTGTATTATTGTTCAAACACCCCCCCCTTAACCATTAATTATTAGAACTCATCGAAATATTATTTGGAGGCCTTGGCAACAAAGGATCAAGTCACCTCATTACAAATAGAAATTTATTTGTCCATGAAAATTTAAGAAAAGAGGAAAACCTCATGGGACAAAAATTCCCCTCCAAAATGGACATGGGGCTGAAAACCTCTAAGTGAATGGCATCCATCACCATCCATCACTCACTCCAACCAATTATCTCAAGTAAGTGAAGTTCTTCTTAGTAAAACTATTGGTGAATATGTCAGTAGTTTACTTGGTGGATGGGAAATACTGCAAGGAAATGACCATGTCATGCACTAAACTCCAGTTGTAGTGCATATGGATATCTATGTGCTTTGTTCTCTTCCTCTGTACTGGATCTGTAGATATCTTGATGGCACTTTAATTATGACGCCAAATGGTATTGGGTGAATCAAATGCAACATCAAGCTCCCAAAAAATACCTTGCAACTACACACATTGTGTGGCTAGATTCACTCCTCCCCTGTATTTGGCCTCTACTGAAGTGTAATATTCCAAATTTTTGACCTAACACTTATGGTCATAAGCCCCATTGCTTATGATGTTGCTTTGATGTTTTATTTTGTATACTGGGAATAAGACCCCACTGCACATGAACATGATGATTTGTTTGATATATTGGGCATAAGCCAATTGCATATGTTTTATGTATATGATTTCATGTGTTGGGCGTGGAACCTAAAGCACATAATTGATGAAATGTTTGTGTTGAGCGCGAGCGTTGAGACACATGAATATTTGATGTTTTGTGTTGAGCAAGAAGCTCTGAAGCACATGACTATTTGATATTTTATGTTGAGCGAAAAGCTCTGGAACACATGAGTATCTAATGTTTGTGTTGAGCAAGAGGCCGTGGACCGCATGAGTATTTTAAATTCTTTTGTTGAGCGAGAGGCTTTGGAGCACATGAGTTATGAAACCTTTGTGTTGAGTAGGAAGCCGCTGAAGCACATGAAAATATAATAATTGGAAGTGTTGGGCATAATCTCTAGAGCATTCCAAGTTGATGTTGAGCATAAGCTATGGAACATCGGATCCTTGGCCATTGTATCCCTAGGTGTATCCTACAAATACATCCTAGTATTAATGTTGAACGAGGAGCTCTGGAATTGCACTAAGTTTGTAACTCCTTGTTTTTTAGCGTTGAGTATGGGCTCTGGATAAAAACTAAGAGTTACTAAAAAATTAATATGTTGAGTGAAAACGACTATGATAAAAAAATTGATCGCATATTCCTTATTTTTAAGTACTTAAATGAAATTTCGAATCTATGTATCTCATCAAGTATTGAAGAGCTACCATATTATACGAAGGAATACAACATGCAAGGAGGTTTAGAGTTTCTTATCGTAGTTAACCTAGCCCCTACCTGAAGGCCTTAATAAAGAAGTGAGTATAAGCTAAAAGAAAAGTGTCATGTGACTAGGGATCATGCTACATGATACCTAAAGTAAAAATGTTAACAAAGATATATATATATATATATATATATATATATATATATATATAAAAGAGTAAGTACAAGTAAGAATACTAATAACTATGAATAATAATGAAAGGATCTATATATCATTATTATTACTAATTTATTAATTAAATATTAAATACCTACAAGAGTCAATGTAGGAACTAGTTAAAAGAACCTAAGTTAAATTTAAATAAATATTAAAATTACCTAAATTAAATAAAAAATGGTTATTTCAAGAAAACAAATGATTCTTGATCTAACTACCCATTTTCCTGAAAAGTCTGTCTATAATATCTCAAGCCAGAGAGAGTCTTGGGGATCTTCTGATTATTATAAAATTATACTTGATTATTCTCAAGAGAATTATTGGGGAACATTTTCCTAAGAGGAAAAATGAAACTGATACATAACCTGTTATCCTAGATAGGGAAGCCTTACCTTAGGATCTCTTCAACTACTTGCATATTGGAACCAGCTCGGGGGGATCCATATTGAAACCAGGAATGGTTCCGGGTCATGGTTGGGTGGAACGTGGTAGTTCCCAAGTTAATTGGTTATCTGAATAGAGGTCAGAACTGTCTATGTACTTGTTAACGCTAGGTGTTTGAGTATGCAGGGTTTCCAAACATTAAAATAGCTTCAACTTGCAAGTATGAGGTTTCTTGATTTTCCCTATAATTTATACAAGTTTTCTTATTAAATAAGGAGATTAAATTCTAGAAGGTTAAATAGTATTGTTCTGCTATAGCTAGGTTATTTTATTTAATCAAACATGAATTTCTAGTTATGGAAATATAGATATTATCCATGTTTGAAATGATATACTCTCCTATAGATTTATCAGTTTTCATATATAAATCTTATCCATGATTGTAATGATATACTGTCTGCTATTGTTTTATCAGTTTTCAAAAATATAGGAGAATTTGGTCTCTGTTATTTTCTGCATTATTCTTTCATCATTTATATGTTATTTTCAGTCTTCTCTAAAGTGCATATTTGTTTTAACAGAGTTCAGATTATTTTAGGTTAGCTAGATTCCTCATCATTGTCAAAATTATACAAAAAGTAAAATCGAGATAGTATCTAGATAAACTTCTACTCTACATATTCCATTGCTGGAAGATTACACATTTCCTGCTGGTCTATTATTATAACCATCAAAACTATTACATATAGCTATGGAATAAACACTATCATAAAATATAAATTAAATACTATTGTTGAAACTTAAACCATAATAACATAAACACGAGAAATAGAGTTAACACATTTAAAACTACCAAATAACATAATGAAGATAATTATTAAACGAATCCCAAACAATAATTTCCATTTTATAAATCTCTGCATAACATGCCAACCATCGAGACTTGTTAAGGTCCGGCCGTAGGCCTAACTATTATATCAAATGCCTCTACTATCTACTACTAGGATAAGAATCGACTTTATACATAATACAAACCAACTAATGAACAACTTATCCATTTAAAATATCTAGGATCGAATCCTGTTGGCATCTCTCCCAAAACAAAACCTACACCCACTGTATTGAACCACCAACACATGCAGCCCAAGATCGAATCCTTTAGGCTCACCTTTTATTTACAAAGCAAAAACTATATCAAAATTATGCTAGGAATTGAATCCTCTAGGATTCGATTTGCAAAACACCTACGTTGTAAAGCCATACGAGTTTATACAAAAACCAATTATAAACTATGCTAACAGAACTAAATGCACGCTGTAATATCCATTAATACTTTACACAGGATGCATATTCACATAAGGGTTGAAATCGCACTTATCAAGCTCGAACATAAACCTCGGCTTTAAACCATAATTGAAATCACTTCTCTGTCATTGTGCTATTGTAATGCATGTCTTCGATCAAGTTTGTTTGATAAACTTCAAGGAAACTTGTTGAAAGTTACCTAGAGTAATAATCTAAAATAAATGCTGTTACCTTGAACAAAACTAACGATTGACTAGCATATATGAATAAAATATGATTATTTCTCTAAGCATGTTATTGAAAAACTAGCACTTGTGAACGAATATGATGACTGCTGCATTAGCTTGAATGAATTAGAAATACCTTTCGTATGAATTAAATAGATGGGTTATGGATGATTTTTAATGAATGGAAACAAATGAAATCAAATATTTTATTATGAATTTTTGAAAAATACTACTAATATAAGTGTGTATGTGCAGTGGCAAGTAAGAAAATTTACCGATTCACTCACAAAGGGATAAAAAGGGATCGTAGAGGACAGGAAAAACACACACTGGGGTATCACAACTGATTTTCGGCTCCTAATAGCAATCCATGCATGAGTGGAAAGCCTTTCCATCTTTTCTCGGGTGGCGTGATGTCGTACGGGTGAGACCATAATGACTTGGTCACGTACGAGGTTGTTGAGGGGCATGTAGTAAGGATGATATTAATCCTCAATGCCATTAGTCTCACGTAGATTGTAAAGGATAGGTGCAAGGTAACGATTTCTACACCACTACATGAACTCCCTGCACAATAGAAGAGGAAGTTATTTTAGGAAGGGCTCATAGATGCGGTACCTAGACATTCTCGGGAGAATAAATTATGCAAATATCATGTTTTAGACATAATTATGCATCAGTAGATTTGTGCATAAAATTATTTATTATAATTAAGTAAATGGGAATATTGGATATGGAGCAAATTTGGTATGGGGAACATCATAGAGTTAACTTCACTTGCACCCACTGATCTATGGATTAAAATCACAACATAAGGGAACATCTAGGAGCAAATTGTGGGATACATGTGCACTCTCATGGGAGAATGACACATGGATGGGTGAATAATAATAAAGGGAAATTGCATAAAAAAAAGTAATTTTGCATGGAACGACATGTGTCGGAGGATATTATTCTATTTAAGAAAGGGGAAAGTAAGTGAAAAGGGGGGGGGATGAGCTCCCTAGTTCTAGATGAATGTCGTAATGACAACTAAGTTTTGATGGGAAATCTATACATGAGTTTGGCATGAAAGGTTTTGGTGAGGGGGAGCTCATTTCTCAACCTTTGCTAGTGTGCGTGCCCTACGACCCCTATTTCTCGGGGGTCTGAGAGGAAGAAGATCACTCTTAGTATGGTAGGGAGGTCAACCAAGGGGTCAGTCGGTATCTTCTGCAGGATCGTGGGAATGGATTGGAGCAACAACGATTGCACAAATCTTCACCAACAGCTGAAATTGGCTTCTTTTCTATTTAATTATTTTATGTTTGTTGATTTTTCTTTTCTTTTCTTTTCTTTAAGAAATTATGGTGGTAAACGTCGCGATATGTAATGTAAGACTGAATTTTTTTTCGAAAGATAAGTAGTTATAGCTAGGGCCCTAGGAGGGTCACTACATATGATATCAAAGCGAGGTTGAACCTAGAGAGGAGCAATTTTTTTTTCATAATTGATTTTGAATAATAAATCGATAAAAATTTTCTGAAAATTTTGGCTCGATGTCATACTGGAAAATTATATTGAAAATCCCAAGCGATCATTCTTGATATGTCGAATTCAATTTCTGAGAAGATCTCACTTACTATCTAATCGATTAAATTAAGAAATGAATCCTCTTTTGAATTGATTGATAAATTCTCATGTGCTTATTTATTTTATGTGTGCCTTATGATTTATCGGTTATCAGAATTTAGTATTAGTGAGAGGTCTATTTTTTTTACACCAGATACTAATAATCCACCTATGATACTAAATGATTTTTGCAAATCAAATCTTCACCGATGTGTTTTAATGGGATTGAGATCTGGGTGGATAGGTCGGGGAAGATGTTAACATATAATTTGATTGGGGGATTCTCTAATGAAAAGAAGGTTTTTGAATGAATTTTATTGTAGCTGGCGTGGAGTTATCGGGAAATAAGCCAGAATGTTGATCATCTCCGTGATTATCTAGCATGTACAACGGGTGTCATGTTCATTCACTTACATTTCCCCTACTTTGTTGGGTAGATTTTTCTTAGTTGTAGTTTAATATTTACTTACTTCTTGGGTCCCTATTTCGTAGGGTGCGCGTATAAGTTGTTGCAATATCACTAGACATGAGCTTACGCCAATATTGTTGATCAATTATGAAGATAAATCGGAATTGTTATATACGGTTGCACGAAATTATTATCAGTCATCCTTGAATATTCGGTGACAGGTTCTTCATGTTTCAAGTTTATATTTGAATAGTTTCTTGTTGGAAAATGTAATTAATTCGTAGATCTGTATTTGATCTCCAGCCGACTCTGTCAGAGTCTGTACAAGCCACAATCTTGTCTGTCAGTCTGACAAGAAGGAAAAGTCAACAAGTAGGCAGCGTAACTGAGTCGAATTTATTTCAGAAGTTAAGTTGTTAGGTAGACAGTTATTGCAGTTTTTAATAGAAAGTAAGTCGGCAAGTAAGTCGGTTTATGCTGTAGCAATCTTCAGGTTGTCTATAAATAGAAGAAGCATTTTGTAATTTAGTTTACAGACAGAAAAAGGAAAATATACAAGCAGAGGAACTCAGGGTGAGAAAGTGAAGTCGAAGCTCAAGCTTCTGTGCATTTGATTTAGCCGAAGAGTTGAAACTCTGTAGATGGACGAGTTTGTAACAGACAAGTTTGTATTACTTTGTATTTCCGCATAGTTAATATATGAAATAGTTTGTGGTTGAATTCATGATTATTTGGCCACTCATGTTTCCAGATTTACTTCTGTAAATGTCTTTTACAATTACTGATAAGTAAAAGAACAAGAACCCATAAAAATCTCACCGCGTGAAAGTTCCAGGTTTTACGGCACCTTGGTCGATTCAAATCTTCCTACATATTTGGGCATATGTTTTCCATAAGTTATTTGGATTTGTAAATGCGGTCATTTTACTTCATCTTACTCACAGGTGAAAAGTATTTGTAATATTCTTAAGTCTTTAGACTAAGAATCATATTCTGCAAAGTTCTGCCGCATGCACCAACTTGATCGCATGTATCAACTTAGTCGCATGCATAAACTTGATCGCAAAGAAGTTGATCGCATCAACTTGATCGCAGATAAGTTGATCGCATCAACTTGACCGCTGCATCAACTTGATCGCAGATAAGTTGATCGCATCAACTTGACTGCTGCATCAACTTAATCGCAGATAAGTTGATCGCATCAAACTTGATCGCAGAAAAGTTGATCACACCAAATTTGATCGCATCAACTTGGTCGCAGTAAAAACAGGTCAGAGTTAAAAAGTGAAAATTATTTTCTTTTAAAATATTAACTGAGCGCTAAACCCAAGTTTAGTCGGCTCGGTTTTGGCTATCTAGTATCAGAGGAAGGTTATATCAAAGCAAGGTATATAACAGCCCAAGACTTTAGGAAATAAATCTTGTCTTAAAAGGTGGAAATTAATTTTCTACAGAAAGTTAATTAAAAATTAAAAATGGCTTCCACTTCCGGTTCACTACAACCTCCAAGTTTTACAGGAAAGAATTATGAATATTGGTCTTTAACAATGAAGGCTTTGTTCAGAGGACAAGATGTCTGGGAGATAGTTCAGCATGGTTATGCAGAACCAGCAGACATGACAGCATATAACAATCTCACACAGGCTCAGAAAGATGCCTTGAGAGAACAGAGAAAGAGAGATGGAAAAGCTCTGTTTTTCATACATCAAGCTATGCATGAGAGCATACTCCCAAGAATAGCAGCATCGACTAATGCCAAGGAAGCATGGGATACATTGGAGACTGCCTATCAAGGTTTGACCAAGGTAAAGACATCCAAGCTGTAGATTCTGAGAAAAGATTTTGAATCTCTGTGCATGAAAGATTCAGAGAATGTAGAAACATTCTACACCAGAGTTGTTGGGTTGATAAACCAACTGAAATCTCATGGAGAACCCGTATCAGACCAAAGGGTTGTTGAAAAAATTCTCAGAAGTCTTCCCCCAAGATTTGAAAATTTGGTCGTGACCTTAGAGGAACACACAGACATGTCAACATTCAGCATTGATGAGCTGCAAGCTTCACTCATCAATCATGAACACAGAATCAGTAGATCACAGACATCACTGGAAGGTGCATTTACAACACAATCATCCATAAGCCGTGGTAGAGGTAGGGGGAGAAACAACTTCAGAGGCAGAGGAACAAGTTCTTCAAGAGGAGGACGAGGCAAAAGTCCTGTAAATGTCGGTGGCAGAGGAGATAACCAGAACCCAAGTCAGCCAAGTGGCCAGAGGTTTGATAAATCAAAAATTCAATGTCATTACTGTAAGAAGTTTGGTCATTATGCATATGAATGCAGGAAGAAACAATATGACCAAGGAAGACAAGGCCCAAGTCAGTCGACCAGCACCAACACTTCGACAGGTGCAATGCTAATGGCATTGACATCTCCACTTGAATGCAATGCTGTTCAAGAAAGTCCACATGACATATGGTACTTAGACTCAGGATGCAGCAACCATATGACTGGTAATTTAGATCTATTTTCTAGTCTAGATACTTCAGTTAAAACTGATGTTACACTTGGAAACAATGTCCAAGTTACTATCTTAGGAAAAGGCACTGTTGATATTCTAACCAAACAAAGGGAGAGTAAGTATATCCCTGATATCTATCATGTTGAAGGTCTAAAACATAATCTGTTAAGCATTGGACAATTGTTACAAAAGGGCTACAGAGTCTATATGGAAGATGAACACTGTGTGATTAAATACAAGCGTCCAAGCGACCAGCTGATAGCAAAAGTGCCAATGACAAGCAACCGCTTGTTTCCATTAAGGATAGTTCCCGACATAAAAGGGAAGACAAAGACAGAAGCTGCATTCAAGGCAGAAAATGAAGAAACAATCGAGATCCTCGACAAGAGAGAAAATTGCAGCACTAATTTGCAAGCTGCATTTCAGACAGAAGTTCAAGATGAATCCTGGTTGTGGCATTTCAGATTTGGACATCTGAATTTTGGTGGGCTAAAGTTACTGCACACAAAGAATATGGTGAAGGGATTACCATTGATCGATAGACCAGAGAGGGTTTGTGAAGGTTGCATTTTTGGCAAGCAGCACAGAGAGACATTTCCAGTCGAAAAGTCCTATAGAGCACGCACACCACTTGAAATTGTGCACTCTGACATTTGTGGTCCAATGCAGACATCATCCATTGGTGACTGCAAATATTTTCTAGCCTTTATTGATGACTACTCAAGAAAGACATGGGTATATTTCTTGAAACACAAATATGATGCATTTGGTTACTTTCAGCAGTTCAAGGCACTCATGGAGAACCAGAGTGGACACCGCATCAAGATCTTAAGGACCGACAGAGGAGGTGAATATGTTTCAAATGAATTTCTGAATTTTTGCAAGACCCATGGCATACAGAAACAATTCACTGCACGGTACACACCTCAGCAGAATGGTATAGCTGAAAGAAAGAACAGAACCATCATGGAGATGGCACGCAGCATGTTGGGAGCCAAGCATTTGCCAAATGAGTATTGGGGTCAAGCAGTCGCAACTGTTGTATACATTATGAACCTATGTCCAACAAAGAGTGTGAAGAACAAAGTTCCCCAAGAAGCATGGACAGGTATGAATCATAGTGTCTCACATTTAAAATTTTTTGGTTGTGTTGCATATGCTCATATTCCAGATGAGCTGAGAAGGAAGCTAGACAAGAAGGGACAAAAAAGTATTTTTGTAGGCTATTCAGAAGACACAAAAGCATACAAGTTGTATGACCCCGTCACAAGGAAAGTGATAATCAGTCGGGATGTACAATTTGTTGAAAATGAATCATGGGATGGAACCGTCGACACAAATGTCAAGATTGTGTCAAACATCGACAATGATGATATGGAAGAGGAAGCGGTTCAAATACCACATGTAAGTCAACCGGTCGGAGCACCGTCGACTCCCATGACACCAAGACATGGTTCAGCACAAGGACCATCAACACAAGTAGCAGCTCAAGCTACACCGACAAGTACACCAAGAGGACAGCAGACTCCATCAAGCATTTCGTCTAGTTCGACATCAACAGAACCGGTGAAGACAAGAAGTCTGCGAGAGATATATGAAGCTGGTACACCTAATTCATTCTCTCTGTTTGCATTATTTTCCCCTATATATGATCCACTAACATTTGAAGAAGCTGTTGAAGAAGAAGTATGGGCACAAGCCACGCATGAAGAAATAGAATGCATTGAGAAAAACCAGACATGGGAACTGGTTGATGTACCAAAAGACAAGGATGTAATCAGTGTCAAATGGATTTATAAGACAAAGCAAGATGCTGATGGGAATGTGCAAAAGCACAAAGCAAGAATGGTAGCAAGAGGGTTCACATAGCAACCAGGCATCGACTTCAATGAAACGTTTGCACCTGTTGCACGCATGGATACAGTCAGAACAGTTTTGGCCATTGCTGCACAAAACAAATGGCATGTTCATCAGATGGATGTCAAGTCGGAATTCTTAAATGGCTATCTAGAAGAGGAAGTATATGTGGAACAACCACAAGGGTATGAAGTTCCAGGTCAAGAGCACAAAGTGTACAGGCTGAAAAAGGCATTATATGGTTTGAAGCAAGCTCCTAGAGCTTGGTACAGTCGTATTGATTCCTATCTCATTGAAAATGGATTTCACAGAAGTGAAAGTGAACCGACTTTGTACACCAAAGTCGATGAGCAAGGTAAGATGTTAATTGTCTGCCTGTATGTAGATGATTTAATATTTACTGGTGATTATGGCATAGCAGATTTTAAAACAGTCATGGAAAGTGAATTTGAAATGACTGATCTGGGGCTTATGAAATTTTTTCTGGGCATTGAAGTTCAGCAGTCTGAAAGTGGTATCTTTATATCAAAGTCTAAGTATGCAAGTGAAGTCTTAAAAAGGTTTAACATGTCTAACTGTAAGACAGCCCCAACACCAGTGATAACAGGTTTAAAATTAAGCAAGGATGATGAAGGATCCACTGTGGATCCCACGCTGTTCAAAAGGCTTGTTGGCAGCCTTATGTATTTGACAGCAACAAGACCAGACATTATGTATGGTGTAAGTCTGATCTCAAGATTCATGGAGTCACCAAAAGACTCACATTGGCAAGCAGGTAAAAGAATTCTGAGGTATGTAAGTGGAACAAAATACCTTGGTATTATGTATTCAACTTCAGAAAATTTTAAACTCATTGGTTACACTGACAGTGACAATGGAGGCAGCATAGATGACAGGAAAAGCACATCTGGATACACATTCCATTTTGGTACAGGTGTCGTTTCATGGGCTTCAAAGAAACAACCCATAGTAACTCTATCTTCAGCTGAAGCAGAGTATGTTGCAGCAACAAGTGCTGCATGTCAAGCTGTCTGGATGAGGAGAGTGTTAAAAGACTTGTCACAAAACCATCAAGAACCGACAACAATCTTCTGCGACAACAATTCAGCCATAGCATTATAAAAGAATCATGTGTTTCACAAGAGAACCAAGCACATTGACACAAGGTTTCATTTTATAAGAGAGTTGGTGAACGACAAAGAAATTTGTTTGGAATTTTGCAAGTCTGAAGACCAACTTGCCGACATATTCACAAAGCCATTGGCAAAGGACATATTCCAGTATCTGCGTAGTTATCTTGGAATGACAAGTTCTCCACAGTGAACTCTGTCATAAACAGAGCATGTCTAAGCTCTGAAACATTTTGTAAATTTTGTTTTAAAAACTCCATCTGCTTATAATTAAGGGGGAGTGTTGGAAAATGTAATTAATTCGAAGATCTGTATTTGATCTCCAACCGACTCTGTCAGAGTCTGTACAAGCCACGATCTTGTCTGTCAGTCTGACAAGAAGGAAAAGTCAACAAGTAGGCAGCGTAACTGAGTCGAATTTATTTCAGAAGTTAAGTTGTTAGGTAGACAGTTATTGCAGTTTTTAATGGAAAGTAAGTCGGCAAGTAAGTCGGTTTATGCTGTAGCAATCTTCAGGTTGTCTATAAATAGAAGAAGCATTTTGTAATTTAGTTTACAAACAGAAAAAAGAAAAGATACAAGCAGAGGAACTCAGGGTGAGAAAGTGAAGTCGAAGCTCAAGCTTCTGTGCATTTGATTTAGCTGAAGAGCTGAAACTCTAGACGGACGAGTTTGTAACAGACAAGTTTGTATTACTTTGTATTTCCGCATAGTTAATATATGAAATAGTTTGTGGTTGAATTCATGATTATTTGGCCGCTCATGTTTCCAGATTTACTTCTGTAAATGTCTTTTACAATTACTGATAAGTAAAAGAACAAGAACCCATAAAAATCTCACCGCGTGAAAGTTCCAAGTTTTACGGCACCTTGGTCGATTCAAATCTTCCTACATATTTGGGCATATGTTTTCCATAAGTTATTTGGATTTGTAAATGTGGTCATTTTACTTCATCTTACTCACAGGTGAAAAGTATTTGTAATATTCTTAAGTCTTTAGACTAAGAATCATATTCTGCAGAGTTATGCCGCATGCACCAACTTGATCGCATGTATCAACTTAGTCGCATGCATAAACTTGATCGCAAAGAAGTTGATCGCGTCAACTTGATCGCAGATAAGTTGATCGCATCAACTTGACCGCTGCATCAACTTGATCGTAGATAAGTTGATCGCATCAACTTGACCGCTGCATCAACTTAATCGAAGATAAGTTGATCGCATCAAACTTGATCCCAGAAAAGTTGATCGCACCAAATTTGATCGCATCAACTTGGTCGCACCAACTAGCTTGGTTGCAGTAAAAAGGGTGGTCGCAGTAAAAACAGGTCAGAGTTAAAAAGTGAAAATTATTTTCTTTTAAAATATTGACTGAGCGCTAAACCCAAGTTTAGTCGGCTCGGTTTTGGCTATCATTTCTTTCTCCCCTGGCCCCTCATGTTGGCAGATGAGCATTACTCATACGATAGGCTCACGAGGTCACTTAGTTTTGCCTCAAACTTTAAAAAAAAAACATAGATAAACTATGGGAATTAGAGAAGCAATTGAACTTTCTTTCACGTTTCAAAACTTGCGGTTCTCATTTATCATCATAAGGAAGAAACTTATAGCCACAGAAACTATCCTTAGGTGTCCGAACCAGGCAATTTTATGAGCATGACAGAAGCTTGAATCTCAGTGGCTACATAATGATGATTAGCACTTTAAAGAGTCAATCGATTACTTGATGTTTGTTTAGATCAATTTTAGCACTTCAAGAAAAAAGGAGTAAGGAGTCACTCGATTTACTTCATGATTATTACTGTTTTAAGATCAATTTTAGTTTATAGCACTTTAATAAAATTATTACAGTGTACTCGGAGCAACTTTCATTAATAGCATTTAAAGAAAACTGTAAAGATTCTTGTTTATCGGATTTTCTTTTAAATATATGAAGAAAAAAAAGTATGTTTCCTCATTTTCTTTGATGATGAATACTCAAAATTTGGATTTATCACACTTTCAAAAATTATTACCATCTAATGAACACAATTTTAGTTTACCGTACTTAAAATCCCTAACAGGTTAAAAAGAAATACGAGTCTTGAAGTTGAAATTCCAGCATAACCAATAGCTTAAACGTTTTTCTTTTTCTTTTTTTCTGACACCTAAAACTATAAATCAGTAGCAATATTTTAAATAAAATCGTAAGCTTAAACTTTGTAGGTTTGCAATCCCAAAAATCATTCTAGAGGTCGAGATCAATTGAAGCAATTCGAAGCTGAAATCGTGGGATTTTCCAGAATTTGTTTTTCCTGAATATTGAAGGCTCGATCCCAGGCTTTCTAGTTGGAGGAAATGGCCAATGCTTTTGTGGATTCAGCGGGATTGCACAAAGAATTTTGCGGAAACTTTTATTTTTCGTCATCTCAGAATCCTGAAATTCGTAGAAACAGTCGTTGAAAAAAAGGCAAAGAGATGGAGAGTGTAAGCCAACTGTTTGACAAAAGGCATGGGACTGGGCAATTGCAAGGAGTCTTACATTTGTCAGACTAAAACAGTCAACAAAAACGAAAAAATGACGTAGTTAAATGGCAATGCTTATAGGCTAGTGTTTACCCTTTAAACCATATAACTACGCTTACCACTGATGTCCTTAAAATTTGCACAGTAAAAGATCGACGCCCCATTGCACTGCAAGAGCTATCTATTGAGTTGCAGAACATTTAATGTGGGTGCAGTAAGTTTGATGACCATTGGATCTCCAACAGCTCAAGATCCAACGATCATCAAACTTGCTGCAACCACATTAAATGCTCTGCAACTCAATAGATAGTTCTTGCCCCACATTGCCAGTATGTTGATACACTTATTGGATGAAACCTGAGAACATGACTACGATGAATTAAACAAAACATGTCGCATATTTGATAAGGATAGACTGATAATCTTGGGCTATAATTCTTTTGATAGGTAGGAGGCTGAATGTTTAATTAATTAAGTGGGATTCAACTTTCAGTGTATGGATATGTGAGAATAAAAATTTCATTAGATATTTATATGCATTGTATTTCGAACAGTTGTGGATATAACACATGGCTTATGTAGTTGATTGACGTAAATTTAGCAAGGACCCGCTTCGCTTTGAACTACCGATTGCATTTGTAAGTACGACCTATTTATTTTTAAAACTACCTATTGCATGTTCCCACGCGGAGAGAACTATTCATTTCTATTTTATTAAACCTAGATTTCTTACTTAAAATACATTTGAAATTGCATTTGCTAAAGGTAATGTGTTTTTATGTAACTGTATGTTACATACTTTATCTATATACTAGAGGAATGCGTTAATTTAAATGGAAGGGATGCAATTCATTTTTTTTAGTGTTTGGTTGAAATATATATATATATATTGAGGGAGATTGTATTTATATATCTTAAAAATTAAAGAGTCCACTTTATATTATATTTTAGGAGAATGCATTTTGGTATTTTTTTTTATGTTTAATATATTATTTAAAGCTTTTTTGGTTTGATATATATGGTAAGGAATTGTTGATTATACATTTTGGTTGATTATACATTTTGGATGAATGTATTTTATAGGTTTTATAGATATGTACATATGGATGAAGACATTTATAAAGATATATAGATGAAGGAATTTATATAATAATTGAAAGAGTGAAGGTTTATATGGTTTATAAAGTTTATACAGTCCATATGTACAATGGAAGATTGTTTTATATATATTGAAGGATTGTATTTTATATGTTTTAGAGACATTGAAGGAATTGTGATTCATACATTTACATGTTATAGCTTCTATATATTTTGAGAGAATGCATTAAAAAAATGCATTTATGAAGATTGTGTTGTATAAATCTATATATATGGAATGACTTCATTAAGAATAACTTTCAATGAATTACAAGTTCTCATTCTTATGTTTTATAGGATCCAAAAGTTCCAGCATATCAATGCTAAATGAAATTGAAATTGTTATAGATAATGTTAGTACTAAATTGAATGCCAACGAGAATATTTATGTTAAAAAAAAGAAAAAAAGATGGGAAGGTAGTTTAATATTTGTGTCTAATTTCGAATGGTTAAATGAAATATGATGTATATATAGTTGTCATAATTTTTAAAGGTTTGGACGAGGAGGTATTAAAATATAGTTTCAATATTATATATAAATTATAAATTTATCTAGAGGACAATTATTGGGTAGTGTTTATATGTGTAAAGGAATGATTCAACAAGGAAGATATATACATCTTATTATGAAGTTATATGTTTCAATTATAATATAGATAGACTGTGAAGAAAGATGAGCTTGAACTTTATAAATTAATGGATTTTACATATATTTTAGAATTAACATATAGTTTGATTATCTATTTTGCCATGATTTTTATGTATAGTTAAAGTATTTGTTGTTTATGCCATGGAATGTGAAGGAAGGAATGTGTGGCATACGTATTATGTGTAGATGAATATATCTACTTTGAAAATAAATGTCATTTCCTTGCATCTTATTCATGTTGAAAAAAAATTGCAATATTTATATATTTCTATGCATTTCTATGCATGTCACGAAATTGCATTTAGAATTATTGAAATATTGGTAGTTAATTATAGTTATGTTTCATATGTCTGAGAAATGAAAAGGGTTTGCATTGATATGTAAATATATGTGGAAATGAAATTGCATTTCATATACATTATGGGCATTGAAAAATAAATAAATCTCGAAAAAAAATCTAGTTGGAAGACACTCATATGGTATAGAAGACTAGTGAATAAATGCATCATGTTATATAATGGAGAAGGAAAAATTAACAACTTTTATCCAACTTAACATGAATTGCATATACTTATCAAGAAATCGACAATATATCGAGAATGTGAACTTAGATTTTCAAAAATAGGATATCAATATGACTGCCATGATGAACTTGACATTAGTTTTACATCATAATGATATTGTTAGCCAAAATGACAAACTACAAATTCAACATGACCATGATTAAGGTAACAAGGGGAAATGTAACTTGGCAAGTTTGTTGAAGGGGTCATATGATAATGAGAATAATGAAATGGGGTAAGGGCATAATGAGTTCCTTGAACGGGACATGAGGACACTAACGAAAGGACTAGGAGTTAGAATTCCATATATTTGTCTAAGTCACTAAATTCTGAGACTTGGGAATCATACCAAGTTGAGAATCAACTTTATTAAAATTATGGGTTAGGAAGTAGTCTTATGGGAATTTGAATGACTTAAAAGTTAATTGGGTACTATCTTATGTGTCTATTGATGTGATCTAGCGTTTAGCTTATTTGGATATCACAGATCCTTGTGGATGATTAGGAGGTAATGGAAATCTAAGTCAGTATTGACAATTATTGAAAAGTACTCCTATATTTACACTACATGAAGTTACTGTTGAATTATTAAATGTGTTAGAACCATGTTGGATGAAATAAAAATTCAATGATGGTAGAAACTTTATTGCATATGACCTTAGGCATTAATATATCGAACATAAACTCCAAGATATATTTATAGCTGGAGTTTATGTTCGAACTTTATAGCTGCGATTTCAATCGTTAATATATGCCAAGATATCTAGTTAAAATCCTTCTCTTTTGACTATCTTCTCCAAAGAAAGTTGAAATATAACCTTTTGATATTCTCAAGAAAACCAATGGGAACATGGGCTAATGTAACCCACTATACAGGAAGACCCTCCAGGATTGACTTCATAAGCGCATATCTACCGGCTATGGACTCTCCATCTATTGCACAAAATATTCATATTTTTCTAAACTTTATAGATTATCCAGGCCCAATCTTTTTATTGTAATCATTTGGCTTAATCTGAAATTCGAGGTACTTTAGGCCCTGACTTAATTCACAAATTTCACAGTCATATTTTCTGGAAATCCAATTTGTGACAACAATATCCAAGGTCATAAAAGAGACATTAGATTTCCTAGGGTTACACATCATACATGTAGCTTTTGATAATAGTACAAGTAAATATTTTATCTTAAGAATCTCCCTACGGGATCCATCAAAGAATAGTAGGATATAGTCGAAAAACAAAAGATGTGTGATATGGATTGAAGCTCCAAGTGGAAACCTTTAAGAGTACCATTCTCTTTAACTGAAGAGATTATATTGTTAATTCATTCCATAGTGAGGAGAAATAAAACGGGGGTGAGAGGGCAGCATTTCCTTAAGCCACGACCAGGTCTGAAGAAACTAGATATTGAACCATTGACGAGAACCACAAAGCTAATAGATTGAACACATGAAAGAATCCAATTCACAATGGTAAGTTCAAAGCTAATACATGTAATGAACTATAAATATCGAACATAAACTCTAGCTTTAAACCATAATTGAAATCGCTACTCTTTCATTGTGCTATAATAAATAAAATAACAAAATATACACACTGCGTTTCAAATACTAAGGCTCATGCATGAGAATTAAACCCCACAGTAATCAATATTAAAAACAAGAACCCCAAACCATTTCAAATAGAGAGAAGGAATTTATTTAACCGCACTGTGAACGTTGTTACATCCATGACTTCTAAACAACAAATACGCAACAATAAGCTAAGCTTATGGCCATCACAATCATAAATCCCAGGCATGTTAAATAAATCATATATCTCTCAATAATAAACATTTACAAGTAAAACTACACACAATCATGAATCAACAGTGTGCCATTACAAGCAATGGCACTACCATATTTTAAAACATCTTTCAAAACCAAAATGAAAAGCTCCCATTAATTTATAAAACCATACGTTCAAAACCAAAAATGATTACAGAGTCGAGTCTCATCTAGATCGACATGGCCCGAAGGCTCCACACTTAAAACATCATCAAAATCATATTTACACACACATCTATGGATGCTCGTTAATGCAAAAGATCCATACAGTTGAACCCATAACCAAATATTCACAAATTTAAACCTTTCAACACAGAGCTCAAAGATCTACTAAATATTTACATGCAGAGGTAACAGGCCTAAGCTATCGCGGGGATCACCCATGGAAGGGTATCATAGACAGCCTTGTAGGCACCCACAACCTGCTAATGGAAGTCCCCTGTCACCTGCAATTTGAAACAGAGAACTATCAGAAGTTTGCAAAAACCTCCACCCAAATCAAATAATAATATAACATTGCAAAACTAGATAGGGAGCATACCTTCCAAGAGCAGGGTGGGTTTGTTTCCTCCACGCTATGATGAAACCAAAGATCCAAACCGTGCAGACAACCCACAACAGCGACGAATGAATCCCAAACAACAAGAGACCCAGATTAGGGTTTGTTTCCCTCCCATGCCAAGGAGCATTAATTGTGCCACCCTGTCCTCCACCATCGACGTAATGTTAACACATATGCATATAGTCAAACCCCAACAATGTAATTTTGTATTGAAACTCCCATCAAAACCCTCGTTGGAATAGTTAAGCCATGGTTTCATGGCATATGGGAATATGCCATGAAGGGCTTACCACCTAAACCATAATATTTACAAAATTTAATATATTGTCTGTTAAGTCTTAGGACTTAAGCCTATAACCTTAGGCATTAATAAAATCCAAATTATATGTCGTAAACACATAGAAAAGGGATAAAAATCATCATAGTATCAATCCACAATAAATATTCAGGCCTTATAAACCCCAACTATGCATAAACAATAACAGTAGGAATGGTTTGGCCAGGAATTTAGTCTTTTTTTTCTTCGATAGGAATAGGATAGCATAGAGTGGATAGCATGTCATAGGATGCCAATTTTAACTGTCATAGCTAGATTTCTTCATCTAATGAACCTACACAAAGAAAGGAGAAGTTTGCATTAGTTCAACATGAACTGAGTAAACCTCGTAACAACAGGTAGAACTAGTTACCTCTTCAAGTGGTCCCATAAGGCATACAAATCCTGCCACTCTACCCCATGAAAGTTAAAGATAAGTCAGGACTTTCCATAAACAACGAACAGAAATTATAACCAGGAAGTAAGATATAATTGAACGAGCATACGCACATGTATGATAAATACTAATCAATAAGCAAAGTAATCATTTAAACTAGTTCAAGTAAAATAAACATATTACATAATTACATCAGTAACTACATAGAAAAACACATAGAAACGATAAGGATGTCTTACGACACTTCGAATTAGGAAACACTGACCGACATATTCCACAAAAGATGAATTAATGTCCAGAATAGGTAGTAATTAACTAGCCTACATTTTTTTTTTCAAATTTTGGGGACATTACAAGTGGTACCAGAGCACAGTTTCAACACTAAGAGACCTAATGGGCATGCCAAATATTCGTTGCATAAAATAAAGTATGTTTTGAAAATTTGTTAACTAACAAATTTTTTTCCTATTATTAAAATTTTAAATTGCGGGATTCAAAGAACAGTTCAGATCATAAACACAAAAGAAGACAACAGCCAGCAAGGAAAACTGAATACCCCCACACGGGAAGAAGAAATAGTGGTCGAACTAAATTCTGACATTCTGAAAACTGTACAAAGTATTCAAGCAAACTTACAGAGTTTCAAGGATGATAACATGAATGAAAGAAAATAATTAAAAAGCAAATAATGAAGCCTTGTTATGGAACATGACGAGAGGAATACTGCATGGAAAACCTACTCATTCAACCAACAAGTTCAAGAAAGAGTTATTTCATAAATGAGATGGCAGCCCAAAGGAAGAAGGGAAAGAAGAACACACTCCCAAATATCCAGAAAGAGATTATTACAGTCTTTTTAGTGATAATTCCCTTTCTCCTTGCAGAAACAAACAAAGGAATGATGACAACCTCCAGGGAGAGTTCAAAAAGATAATAGCCCCAACCTATGAAGGGGAGATGAACACCAGGGAAAAAACTGAAGAATAGCTTATCGGTATGAGCAAATACTTTCGAGTACACAACTACTCGAGTGAGATGAAAGCCCTTCTAGCCATCTATAATTTAAATGGGAAATCATCTAGATGATGGAGAGACCTAAAGAATACCAAGAAAGATGAGGTAAAATAAATACGATGGAGTAACTATCGCGGAAATTTCAGGAAAAATACATGTCTGAAATATTCTTCGATAGAAAGGGTGAAAGAATTTCACAAGTTAAGGATGGGTTCCATGACTATGAATGCTTTTATTAACATATTTTTGGATCTACTATATCATGTTCCATACATGAAGGACAAGAAAGTGAAAATACAACAGTTTTTAGGATGTCTTCTTCCCAACTTTTGGGAGAGGATTGAATTTGATATGCCTAAAACATTGGACACCACCTTACACAAAGCTAAGCTTTGCTATGAGCATGAACATCTAAGGCAAGAGAAAATCAAGAGAAGCAGAGAAATTTCTATTACCTTCTCGGACAACCACAAATCGGGTTTCAACCCACCGCCTTACAAAAAACAAAACAATAGTTTTCCATCCAATAAGAACTTCAAAAAAATTGGTACAAAGCTATATGTACCAGCACCAAATGCTAACAAACCAGCAGCAAATGGGGGAGCCAATGTTACCCCATTGTAATTTAAATGATGGAAATTCCAAGGGCCCCATTATTCATGAGACTGTAAGAACAAGGCCAATGGATTCTTGCACAACTTACAAGAAAATCAATGGTAGAGGACATAGTTGGAACACTACGGATTTATGCAGAATCACCAAATTCACTTATTTTTATGCCAGAAAGAAACGGGCACTTGGTTGCCTTACAATCAGCCATCTTGAACTTTATTAGCAGTTATGAAGCATACTTATGTTGGCTGAGCATGATGCTTCTTTCATATTGCTCAATTTTCAATCCTAGAAATTGTTTTAGCAATTCTAGATCTGTCATTGCAAACTCACTATGTAGAGATTCCTTATCTGATCCAATTTGTTTGGTGCAACTCCCTGTGATTAAGAGGTCATCTACATACAGTACAATAACCTGCAATTCAATATCATTTTGCTGCAAATACACATTTGTATTATATTTGCATTGAATGAAACCAATTGAGAGCCAAAAACTATCCATTTTGGCATATCAAGCCCTTGGGGCTTGCTTGATCCCATAGAGTGATTTCTTCAACCTGCAAACAAGTTAAGGATCCTCTTGGAAACCATTAGGTTTTTGCATGTAAATATCTTCCTATAGCTCACCATGTAAGAATGCACTCTTCACATCCATATGGTGAACCTCCCAACCTTTACTAGAAGCAATGGCTAGAACTAGCCTAATTGAATCCATCTTTGAAACCAGTGCAAAGGTCTCAGTGTAGTCCACTCCTTGGAATTGATAAAATCCCTTAGAAACTAATATTGCATTGTACTTAATATCAGAACCATCTGCAACAATTTTGGTTCGAAATACCCACTTACATTGCACAATATTCCTCTTGGGACGCAAGGGAACCAATTTCCATGTCTCAGTCTCTTGGAGATAATTGAATTCATATTGCATGGATGATTTCCACCATGGATCATGAAAATGTTACTGATATGATTGTGGATCAGATCCAATAATCCTATAATAGTGCTCATTAATATCGATTTCACTTGCATAAGAAGCATTGTGAAATTGGGATCGTGTCTTCCTAGCATCTAGAGCATTGCCTGCTAGATCCCCAACAGCTTGTATGGTTTTCTCAGCCCATTTGGGCCTTGAAGGTGATTCATGTACAAAAATTTCATATTCATCCATGTCATTATCATAAATATCAGAAAATTTATATCTTGAATCATTACTTACATCATCATGGTGTTGGGGAGAAGAGCATTCCCCCGGTGCTAGCTCAAAATATGGTATGATCTCCTCTTCGAATTGCACACTCCTCTCAATGAAATTATTGTGTGTGGATGTATAAAAGAGCTTATAACCCTTTGTGTCTTCACCATAACCAACCATGATATGTTCTTTTCCCTATGGCTGCAATTCCTTCCTCTTTTCTGATGGAATTCGAGCCCATGCCCTTGACCCAAAAGTCCTGAAATGTGAGACATTTGGTTTGTGGCCAAACCAAGCCTTGTAGGGAGTTTTTCCTTTGAATGTTTTATGTAATTCCCTATTCTGAACATATGCAACACAATTGATGGCATCATCCCATAGCTAGGGACTTAGATCCTTTACCTCAATCATGCATGCAACCATCTCTTTGAGAGCCCTATTTTTCCTCTCTACCACACCATTTTGTTGTGGTGTGTAGGGGACCGACTATTGCATTTGGAAGCCACATTACTCACAAAGATACTGTAGATTTTTTTTGACATATTATTTACCATTATCAATCCTAAATATTTTTATCTTATTCCCATTTTGGTTCTCCATTAGTGCCTTCCAAATATTCAATGTCTCAAAGACTTCATATTTTAACTTAAGGAAGTATACCCAACATAATCTCGAGTAGTCATCTATGAAAGTGAGAACATACCTTGATCCTCCATAGAAGGGAGTAGGAAGAGGACAAATGAGGTCTGAGTGTACCAATCTAAGTGTTTGTGTGGCTCTCCTTGCCATCTTCTTCTCATACCTTCGCTCTGGATGCTTTCCCACTACACAACCAATACAAGCACCATTGGAAGATTTGATTTGAGCAATCCCTTCCACCATCTCATCTTTATTCAGTGCTTAAAGGTACTTGTAGTTCATGTGTCCAAATACTTCATGCCATATCTTGGAATTCTCATTGGCATGTGATAAATACTTTCCCTCTGAAATTAAAAATAAATTTTGAAAACTTATACATTCTAGCTTGGTGGTTTGCATACACCAATGCTACAACTTGGTTGGAGGATATTTATGCTATCTCTACCAAATATGGAGTAAATGTTACTGAAGTGAATATTTATTCATTTCAATAGATCTGGGATGGACCCATTAGAATTTGAATTCCATTTAGATCTTCAAGCAGATAGTTCTAATAATGTTTGCAGCAAATAGATAGAGAATCAAGATACAAACTGAACAAGACAAACCACACAGAAAATAGACAAGTATTGCTCAGGAAATTATAGTATCATTCACAATAATAATATCCGGTGTTACAATAATTTACATAGGAAAGAATTCAAATGCATGTCGTATGAATTCGAATCTTCCAAGTGGATATGACTGTATCTAACTGAATCTCTAACTCATGGTCTCTCAATCAATATCAGAGTCCAATAGATCAACTCTCAGATGTCCAACAACTCAAACAAGCAATGAGAACTAGTTAACTCAGTGCAACTGAGTGTGGTAGGTGGGAAAAGGCACCTACTCCACATGCATCCATGCATTATCCATGAGTGTGGTAGGTGGGAAAAGGCACCTACTCCACATGCATCCGTGCATTATCCATGAAAGACATGCACTAGCTAACTTTTTGTGAACTAACTGAAAGTAGCTTGGGGATAACTGAGACTAACTAGTACTAATTCCAACAAACTGAAGTAGGTTGGTATTGGGACTCCCAGTGGCTCCTAAAATGTAGGGATTGTTCTAGGAGGCACCCAAACGAATGCATGCACATGCAGTAAGTAGCAATTAGCCTCTAGCAATGTTCCCCACACTCCAATCACTGGTACATGTGGCCCCATTAGGCCAAGTGTACCCAATTTTACTAGTGGACCCAATTAATTAATTAAGGTTCCTAAGTTAAGCTAAATAATCTAATAGACATTATGGTCAAGGGAGGATTAATAATCCTAACACCCCCCTGAATCCTAACTTGGAAAACTATGGGACCTGGTAACAATACCATAGGTCACCCAAATACAATCTAAAGGAAATAATGCTTCTTGATACAATCAAGGAAATAGTGGAAAACCTCATGGGAAACCCCACCCTCAAAATAAGCAGAAATACAAATTTTGAAAAAACTCCTGGAATTTTTTGCTGCTACTATGCAACAGGTGTATATTGGTTCTTCTATGCAGGTGAACCCATGAATATAAAAAACATTCAAATGTCTATAGGAATCTTCCTTTTTGGAAGAATAACAATGTACTCAACTGAATCAGAAATATAAACAGCTGCACAGTGAAAACTGGACCCATATAGAGCAGTTGAAATCAACTAAAGAGAGAGTAAAAGTTCTTGAGAATTCAAACCATGTGAGGAACACCCAAGACCCTGATATATGTCAGCCTTGAATAGAAAACCCTGAGTGGTAAAATCATTCCCAACTGTTAGGAGAAAGTGTCTAGGCAGATGCAGAATGTCTCCCTCTTTAATAGTTCTGTGAGGAGATGAGCATGTGACCGAAGGTAGAGAAGCCCCGAGACTGTGGAGAGAGAATGCTTGAGCTCCATAATTTGATATATCTTCAGAAATATCCAATAATTAACAAAATATGATATCATCAAATTGATAAGAAACAACTAACATCAAATCCTCAACAACAAAATTGAAAGAGACTTGCGGTGCTTGATTTGTCACACCAAAATTGGTGAAGCCAGTTATAAACAATACTGAAATCTATTGAATATTGTAACCTGAATCACATATTATTATATCATAAAATAAATCAGATCCAAAAATATTCATATCAGATCCAAAATTTTGCTCCACCGAGATGGTAGATGCACAATTTTCTCCTTCTTCAAAATTCTGATTTTCGGTGCATGTAATCCTGTAGGAATTTACTGGAAGCTTTAGATTAATGAGAGTGAATGGATCACTCTTATAATCTGATATTATTTCCAAAATATCACTGATATTACTGATATGCACACCAGCAACATCATTATATGTAGAGAAATCAAATTCCTCTACCGTTTCTGAAACAGTTACCAGTAAACTATGCACAAAATTTAAAGAATTACTAGAAATTTTTTGCAAAGAATTGGAAGAGTGTTTTTATTCACAAACAGATATTTGAATGTATTCTTCTGGATCAGCCATGTGAGGAGCAGATATATCATGGATCTCATACACTTCTAGAGAAGCAGGAGAAGGAGTCACTTCAAGGAGACTTTCTTCCATTCGAATTGACTATAGGGAAAAATATGCTTCTTCTTCATCTTCAACAATTTTCTTTTCTGTAGGAGAGGGCATGAAATCATCATGCTGGATTTTATCTGAACCTATATAAACATCTAGTATTTTAGAGTCATCTCCCATTTGACAAATAGGTCCTCCTGATAGAGGGAAAGTGATGAAGGATTCCATGGAAGCAACCATGTGGTTGGATGGTCCAGAATCTATGACATAAGCTTTCGACGGAGAGAGGATTGCATGCAAGCATATCTCATCTTCTTCAGTCAGCTCTTTATCATCTGACATCATTGCTCTTCATGGAAGGGAAATATTTTTAGGAGCACATAGAGCATTCATCTAGTCGAGGGTCTTCTTCATGCACGAGTCTTCTGGATGAAAACCCCTCATATAGTAGGGACACTTTTTCTTTTTCCTCTTAGAGTCGGAGGCCCTTTAGAAAGTTTGCTGATTCGAATCAGCTGCTTTTGGCTCCTTCTTCTCTGATTTCCCCTTTTCTTACGCTTTGGAAGAGTCAGTAACTAGGAAATATTGATCTTCAGAAGTCTTGATGACTCCCATTCGAATCAACTTGTCTTGCTCCTTGATTAAAGACTTGAAAAAAGAATCTAATGAAGCAATTTTCCAATTAGGAAAGATTTCCCGTTTGGAATGAAATATGGAAATAAATACAAAATACTTAGATCCTAGTTTGCTAAGTATGGAAAGGACATTCTACTCATCCTTGCGTTCTATTCTACACTGTCTGCATTGAAGCACTAGAGACTTGAATTTAGTAAAGAATTTCTCAATAGTCTCGAAACTTTTGAGATGTAAAGATACCAACTCATTCTCCAGAATGTATCCTCAAAGATCATCTTGTTTGTTAAACAAGATATCAAGCTTCTCCCAGTATTCTCTGGGAGTCCTCAAGCCTTCTAGGTGGAAGAGGAGATCTCTGGAAATATAAGTACATAAGTACTTGAATGCTTCATCACAACGGTTCAGAAACTTGTTTCGCTCTACCAGCTGATGAGGATCAACCTCCCATCCATGTATGATCCTATGGTAGCCATGCTTGCACAAGGCCAACTGTATATCAATCCTCCAATCAAGATAATTGGAAGTTGTGAGGATCCGTGGTTCAGAAGTATGAGAACTCATAATTGCTCCGGCTAGAAGTACTGCAAAACTTCACACGAGCTAGGTAGCACCTGTCAATTTCACTACAATAACACATTAAAACATATGAACGATTAGAATCATGATTTTCCTCCTGGAATGAACATGTTTTTAGGGTCCGTCACGCCCTCTCCGTTGCTCTAAATAAATCCAGAGCTAGCAAATCATCATAAGGGACTTCTATGGAAACCCAACTACTTTTGATGTTCAATGGAGAGAAACAACCATGAAACATGTCTGAGAAGGATCTGATACCATATTAGAATTTGAATGCCATTTAGATTATCAAGCAGATAATTCTAATAATGTTTGCAGCAAATAGATGGAGAATGAAGATACAAACTGAACAAGACAAACCACATAGGAAATGGACAAATATTGCTCAGGAATTTTTAGTATCATTCACAATAATAACATTTGGTGTTACAATAGTTTACATAGGAAAGAATTAGAATGCATGGGTTATGAATTTGAATATCCCAAGTGGATATGATTGTATCTAACTGAATTTCTAACTCATGGTCTCTCAATCAATGTCGGAGTCCAACAGGTCAACTCCCAGATGTCCAACAACTCAAACAAATAGTGACAGCTAGATAACTTAGTGAAACTGAGTGTGGTAGGTGGGAAAAGGCACCTACTCCACATGCATCCATGCATTATCCATGCAAGACATGCGCTAGCAAACTATTTGTGAACTAACTGAAAGTAACTAGGGACTAACTAAGACTAACTAGTACTAACTCCAACTAACTGAAGTAGGTTGGTTCCGAGACTCCTAGTGAGTCCTAAAATGCAGGGATTGGTCTAGGAGGTAGCCAAACTGATGCATGCACATGCATTAAGTGGAATTTAACCTCTAGCAGTGTTCCCCACACTCCAGTGACTGGTACATGTGGCCCCATTAGGCCAAGTGGACCCAATTGTACTAGTGTACCCAATTAATTAATTAATTAAGGTTCCTAAGTTAGGCTGAGTAATCTAATAGACAGTATGGTCAAGGGAGGATTAATAATCCTAACAGGACCACAGCATATACGATGCGACATTTCTCCTTGGGAATCCGTAATTCATATCGTCTCATTTCATCAAGTGTCACAATTACAAAAATGAAAGGATCCCAAGATGAGAGTTCAAGGAAATTCATACATTGTTGTCGTTACAAGCTTTGAGGACAAAGCTTCCCTTAAGGGGAAGACAATGTAACAAATATAAATGTTATAAATATTAACATTAAATACTAAGTAGGTTAATTAGCGTAATTAATTAATTGCTCAAGAGGTGACTTGAAAAGTCACCCCCCTTACCACGTAAGGTTTAAAATACCCCACACTAATTCTTGTAAAACATCTTTTTATCTATCCAATTGTCAATATATATTTGTCATATTAATGGATTATTGAATATTACCAAAACACCTGGAATATTCGATAAGCCATTAATAGGAAAAAATATATATTGATAATTGGATAGATTAAAAGATGTTTTACAAGAATTAGTGTTGGGTATTTTATACCCTAAGTGGTAAGGGGGGTGACTTTTCAAGTCACCTCTTTAGTAATTGATTAAATACCCTAATTAGCATATTTTGTATTGAATGTTAATATTTATAACATTTATATTTGTTACATTTCCTTCCCCTTAAGGGAAGCTTTGTCCTCAAATCTTGTATCAGCAACAATGTCTAAATTCCCTTTAACCATCATCTCGGGATCCTTTCCTTTTTGTGATTGCAACACTTGATGAAATGAGACAATATGAGTTAGGGATTCCCAAGGAGAATTGTCACATTGTATCTGTTGTGGTCCATCCCATATCTAATTTTATCAGATCTATGAGATCATTTTGTGGAACGGGTCGTTTCAATTGTTGCTTAGCATGCTGGTATTTTCGCCTGTCAACATAATTCTTTTGTGAGTGCTTCTTTTGATCATGTCATTGGTCAAAATGATGATTATAATTAGGATTCCTGTAAGGTGTATGTGTTGTTTGTTTTTATTTCTTTTGGACTGCGGCGAGGACTGTCTTCACTTCCTCGATTTGATTTTTGGATGCATTTTCCTGGATCTGTGCTTCTTGGTTCTCGAGTAGATTGTTATGATTCTGAATCTTTTCGATTCTTTCATCTTGCGACTTTTTTTCAATTTCTAATTTCTTGATTTGATTTTCTAGTTCCTGATTACGATTATTTAGACACTGGTTTTCTTCTTCTTTTCCAGTATTCTTCCTTCGAGGACTTCACTGGATAGTTCCTTCTTGCTACTGTTTTTCAATTTTTGGATCTTTGTAATCAATATTTTGTTATGATTTCGTAGTTGAGAAATATCTTCGGTATTTCTTGATAACACCTTGTTGACTTTTTTCAGTTCTAACTTATGTGTCTTCTTACTGTCATCAAACTGCCGCTGCAGTTTTTCTTTTTGCTGTTGATGATGACATAACTTTGTTTCTTGATTTTCTAACTTCATCCGGTCTTGCACCAATTTAACATCTTTTTCCATGATGAGCTTGTTTATATGCTTTATTTCTTCTTCGAAATCATTATCGCTTCCATATGGTGATTTGTTGTTAGTTTTTACTTTTTGATATGGTATTCTAGGTTTTGATTATGAATTTTTAAACATGATATTTCTTTATCCTGATCAAATAACATTTTCTTGTTATCTCTTATGGTTCAATCTAGCTGTTGATTTTCATTCCATAAGTGACGATTCTCATTGTCTCTCCACTCTTTCAACCACTTTTGTGTCTCAACCTCAGCTTGTAGACTTTTATTGATCACCTTATATTGCTCTAACTCATCCACTATTGTTTGTAATTGTGACTTCATTTCCGAATATGTAGGTGCCATTGTTTGTAACAATGTTTTTACTTCACTTTTGTCTTCTTTTCTCTTAGAACAGTAGATACAAAAGCTGTAATAATTCTCAATATGCCTCTTTTAATATCTTCTTTGATTCTTTTTCCTTCTTGTATAAAGTAATAATTGTAAATAACACAATTATTAAATAAAAATTATTAGGCAATTATTATTATTATTATTATTATTATTATTAATTACTATTATTATTAAAAATTAAATAATAAAAAATATAATATATTACCAATTATTATTTAAAAATAATAATATAGTATATATATATTTTTGTGAATTCGATCTAAAGGTTTTTGAAAAAATATATAACAATAATAAATTTTATTATTACTAATAGTATTATTGATATATATTTTTTATGAATGGGGTGGGAATTAGGGTTTAAACCCTAGAATTAAAAAACAACGTATTATAACAAAACCATGGGGGGAGAAACCACTTATAGTTTCACTCTTTTTTTTTACTTCTTTTTTTACCTTCCTTTTTTATGGCCATCTTCCTTCTTCTTCTCTCTCTTTTTTTTTTACTTCTTCCTTTTTCTTTTTTCTCTTGACTTTCTTTTCTTTTTTACTTGGTCAAAGACCATAAATTTAGGGACTCCCTAGGATTATGACTAAAATACCAAATGAAGCAAATATTTATTCACTTCACACAATCAATATTACAAGAACTCCTGGGATATTCAATAAGCCATTAATAGGACAAATATATATTGATAATTGAATAGATAAAAATATGTTTTACAAGAATTAGTGTCGGGTATTTTATACCCTAAGTGGTAAGGGGGGTGACTTTTCAATTCAACTCTTGAGTAATTAATTAATTACCCTAATTAACCTACTTAGTATTAAATGTTAATATTTATAACATTTATATTTGTTACAGTTACTCTCTTGGCTGCTCCTATATGTGTCATTTGGTACACTGACAACAAATTTTCTGCCAAGTCTGGTACATAGAGGAAATAACTAAAGTATCCATGGTCAAGGTCAATCCTCCCAACTCCTTTGGTCTGGATCTGAAATTCATCTCCCATTCGAACAACTGGGCCACTATTCGAATGAATAAAGGAGAAGATCTCTCTGGTGGAAGCCATATGTCTAGATGCCCCTCAATCAATAATGAAGGTGGAGGGATCAAAAGAACCTGCTACCAAGGCATGGCATTTCTCCTTGTTGTTAGAAACTGAGCTTCCATCTTTCTTCCCTGAGCCATCTGGGACATGGATGTTTTTTTTCTCCAGCAGCTGCATCATCATGTCAATGGTCTTCTTCATGCAGGAGCTCTCTGGATGCCATCCATTATGGAAATAGGTGTGCTTGGATTTATTCTTTCTTCTTGTCCTTATCCTTGGGAGGATTCGAACCCCCATCACTAGTTTTGGGTTTATCTGGCTTCATTTTCTTTGACTGCTTCAAATTATTTTCCTTCTACTTGCCTTTGGAGGCATTTGAAACACCCATAGCCAATGCTTAATCCTTGCTTGCTTTGATGGTGCCCATCTGAACTAACTTGTCCTACTCCTAGGTCAGGGAATCCATGAAACCGGCTAGTGTTTCCATTTTCTGATTTCGAATGGTTAGCTTTCCATTAAGGAATGTGCTAACAAACACTAAATATTTAGGCCCCAACTTTGAAAGGATTGACAGTATAAAATTCTCTTCCTTCTTCTCAATTCCACACTGCTTGAGTTGAAGTAATTGGGACTTGATTTTGGTGAAGAACTCCTGGATAGTGTCAAAATGCACCGGGCTCGGGCTAATGAGCTCATTTTCAAGTTGGTGTCTCATTAGATCATTAGTTTTCCCAAAGATAGATTTGAGCTTCCGCCACACCTCATTTGGGGTTTTCAAGCTGTCAACATTAAATAGGAGCTCTCTTTAAATGATTAGACAAAACAATATGAAGGCCTCATCAAGTCTATTGAATTATTTCGACTTCTCTACTATAGCGTTTGGTTCCACTTTTAAGCCCATGGTGACCCTGTAGAGACCCTTAGATATCAGCTAGATGACCATCTTGACCTTCCATTCGAAGTAATTGAATGGAGTGAAAAATATGTTGTTTGCCTCCATCTCTCCTTGTGCTAGTGGTGAGATTTTGTTGAAAGCTCCTGCAAAAACACTCAAATTTATCTGGAAAATCTCTCAAAATGAAACTCTAACACTCAAGATTGATATGAAACTAAAATAAGCTTTGATTCCATGTGATCATTTTATCTAAAACATGATATAGGAGCCCAAGAGACTCTCACAATTCGAATTACTTGCAAAAACCAGCTAAAACGCTTGAAAGAGGAACAATTTTACATACACATGTGAACAAAAAAGGGATATTCCTTAACTATTTAACATCTGAATGTGTTAATAATAGGTATATATTGTATATATATCAATTGGTGAGGCTTAGGAATCCAAATCTGAGTGTACATGTGATATGGCCAAAATTGGCCTCAACCCCCCCTAAGTGGACCAAACAAGCTCCAACTAAACCCAAATGGTCACAAACCACGGTATGGATGTGGCTGAAGTGTTATGGGGAAATGAGGACTCGGTGGCATGCATGGGTTAGCAAGTAGAGTTGCGTGGGAGGCTCTAGGTGACAATAAATGCTCTTAGGAGAGCCAAAATGGGAAAAAATACACATAAATGCCCCCTAGTCAAACCCAGATCACCCAAATCAAGGATTTAGCACCCCAAGGAAATAAATGAGGGTAAGCATGTGCTATGTTGACCAACTATAGCACTGGTGTAGGTGTGAAAGTCCTGGAAATAACCAGTTCACCGCCTAGGAAAATTCCCTAAATCTAAACCATAGCCATTTAATGCTAAGAAGCAAAGGAAATTGACTAAGGTTATAAAAAAAGGTACCAAGTGTTGGATTACTATTCTAACATTGATACAATATATTAAAAAAAAATCTAATGAGATTCAGCCTTGAATTTTCATTCCATGCAGTTTTAAAATATACAAAAAATACATACACTATAATAGGCCTGAAAAAACATACAAAATACCAAGCCGAAGAAAGTAAAAAGATTAAAAAAAATAGCATAACAAAAGGTAGTGGTTGGTGAATATTGGTTGGTTGAGTTCTTCAACACCCTAGAGCGAGCAGTGGAAATGGGTGCCCCCAACATTTTATCCAAGTTTAGCATTCTTTGAATGGATTTGTCATGTTGTTCAACCAAGAGATTTTTTTTTTTTGTCTCCATATTCATTCACAATGAAGGTGCGTTCTTCATGCTTATTGCTTTGCTCATTTTGTCTGTTGTTGACAGTGTGAGCCAACTCTTTTATTTCTCTCACCTAGAGGAACAACTCCTTCATCATTTGTTCTAGGCGCATGTCAACTGATGATTTCAATGGGTCGCTAGCCATTCTAATTTGTGAATGAATATTGATTCTTGAGTAGAAAATATGAAAATAAATTATGGAAAATGGTTAACCAGAAAAACCCAGACAACTACCTCTCTGCTACAAGCATGCCTCTTCGTTATAAATACCACCACCAGTGCTAATGAGTGCGACTATGATTTGACAATTATGGTTTAGAGTAGATGGAGGATCCACAAATGGATCTGCATATGGATCAAGTGGATTTTTCTATGTCGTTGAACCATAATTTTCATAATTGTCACATTTTCCAATGATAGGATAATCTACATTTATCATGGCCAATCAACATTTAAATGCTATTTTAATTCATAGCAAACACAACAGAAATTCAACCCAAAATCCGACACCATGCATGTTTGAAATTCGACACTACTCTGTCGCATCTTCGACACATGCAGTTTTTTTTGCCATCGGTGGCATAACATCGGATATTCGACGTGCTACTTAAGTTGGTTGAAGATCCGACACCACCATGGTGTCTCCTATTCAACAGTTATCTGTTTCAAAGTGTCACTAAAAACTTGCACAAACCGTCAAATATCCAACACCTACCGACACTTGAAGGGTCGACCTTCCGACTAGCTGAAGTGTCGTAGTCATGGTAATGCCATCGATTTTTTTTTTGGAAAGCGTCGAATATTCGACACCTACTAACACTTGAAGGGTCATTCTTCCAATAGGTAGAACTTTCAGAGTCATAGCAACGTCGTTGGTGTTCTCCTGAAAGCGTTGAATATTCGACGGGAAAGGTGTCGAAGGTTCAATAATAATTGTCGATTGAGCGTCAGTTGAAGGTGTCAGATATTTAATAAAAGCATCGGAACACCATTGGAAAAGTGATTCCTGGTGGTAGATTTAACAAAAAAAAGTTGATAGGTTTCCATTCAGGAAGCGGTGTAGTGTAGTTTACTTAAACATGTAGTAACAATGGTAACATTTGAATTCCTTGAATGCAAGAATATTTTGTGGTTGGTCATAATGAGGAATGTATAATTTGACGACTTCCAGAGTACTTACATTTTTGCATCAAAGTTGAAACCGCCAGGTGCAAGCCCACCCTGAATAAAAGGTAAATACGTTGTGTAAGTTGGATTTTACAATTTTTATGACATTCATAAACATGAAAGAAATTAGAGACTTCTCTGGATAAAAAGCAAGTAAAGGCTTACATTCTAACAGTCAACATGATCAAATTTTCTTCACTAATATCTGTGAGAAATTGATCAGTATGCCAACCTAGACATGTTGAATATAAAATATAAAATATTAGCTCAGAAAGGGATGCGATCCATTCTTCGAAAGTGGAAACTTATGAATTCAATTAAACAAAATAGGACTATAAGCCCCATTACATGTCTGAGAATCTCCAATGTTAGTGTCAATATTGCCAAACTTCCCCTGATTCATTTAGCGATGAAGCTCTTAGATGGTTTCACCACCTAGCACTGAATCTATTAGTCACTTCCGGCAAATCATAGATGCCTTTGTTGGACACTTTGACATAGCTAGACCTATGATATTGGCATGAAATTTTTGTTCAACATAAAATATAGGGATGATGAATCACTGTTTCATTATTACTTCTGAATGTGGCCTCAAGTTGTTCCCATCATGCAAAGCAAATATTGATTACTGTCAACTTGTTGAGCTCACAAATTCACTTAAACCACGAGTATGTCTTTACTTGCTTACAAAACATCCGAAGTGATAATAGAATGTCATAGAAAATTTCCTTGCATATATGAATCTTTGGAGATTCAAGCTAGTCTAGAATTGCAACAATACCAAACAAATATTATTCCTGTAGATAGAAACATTAGCATAAGTGGAGATAGCATGGTTGAAACTTCAAACGCGGACAAACAGACGTGATACAACTCTTCTGACAGACAATGTTGATAATCTGTTTTTATTTACAGTTCTTTACCTGACAACTCTTACGACATATCAGTATGGTATGCTTCTATATATCTTTCTCATTCTAGAGCACACACTCTGTCGGTGATCATTGAATTTTATGCATCAAAATAATCTAATTGGTGTTTTACATATGATAGATTTTCACTCAACATGTCCAAATGAGTGATGATATAGAATCATTTTGTCAAGCATATAAATAAAATGCATGCTCAAGTCCAAGTCAACCGAAGGACTAAAATGTAAAATATAAGTAGTTTGTGGATGCCCAATGGAGATATAAATCACTCGAGAAGAACTAAGGACATTATAAAGGATAGAAAAATAATTTAGTTGTCAATTAAAGATAAGGGCGAGAGAGAAGTTTTGTTATTTACAAAGAACTTCATAAATGCAATAAAGGATACCAAGGAGTGTTATGAAATGGTGCAAATAAGAGTCTTAGATGGCATAAAGTCCAATAATGTTGAAAAATGTGTGACTATGAAGGAAGTATTAGTATAATTGAGTAGAATGCTAGAAGGATATGTTGAGATTACACATGAGATTCCAAGCAGTTTTCCTCCAAAGAGGAAGATTGGGAACAAGATAGACATAATTAATTCATCCATGTATGTGCATGCTTCAGTAATTACTCTTCTTCATATTACTCCATTTATCCTTCAAGTTAAATGGCATACACAACTTGTCAAGTATTGGTTTCCCATGTTCCAATATCCATTTCCATGGGACTACATTAGTTATCTCATTGGAAATATGATCTACATACTTTTCTTTGTGAAGAAATACTTCCCTCAAAATGAGCCAATTGGATTCTATAGCATATTATTGAGTTTTTTGGTACGCTGGAAGGGCTATTTTTTAAGAATGTAAATGGAAATCAAAATTTTCACATAGAATGGTAGATGCATATAGTTTTAAATATTCATCATGCATGGAAATCACACATTACAATAGTACAATGATCACACAGTGCAATAACATACAAGCATCAGATGTGCCACACCCCTTTGCAATAGCATACCGTGCACAGACCTAGAAAACACCACTAACTTATACAAGAAATTTACAAAATATCAAAGGTATGCAAGCTTTATCGATGGACCAGCTAGCAAAGAAGTTCCAGAATCTGCAATAGAAACACAACCTCTTGCACAGAAACTTGCAACTAAATGTTCATAAAATGCCATCAATATTTCAGGAGATTTGTTAAGAAGCAATCATGTACCCAATTGAATAAGATGGACTGTATGCTGACCTATTGATTGATCATCAATGAGGAAGTCTCCCATGTCAAACTGAAGGAAATAACAAAATCAATGATGATGATGTCAATGAAGATGATGATGATGATGATGATGACGACAACGATGATGAAGATGATGATGACAACGATGATGATGATGATGACAATTATGATTTTGATGACGACAATGCTGATGATAATTATGATTTTGATGACGACGATGACAATGATAATGAGGATAACGATGTCATCTTCATCGATTATGATGAAGATGATGATGTTGGTGATGATTATGTTGATGAGGATGACGATGATGAAGACGATATGACGATGACGATGATGAAGACGATATGACAATGATGATGATGAAGATGATGACGATGCTACAGACGACGATGATGATGATATGAAGTAATTAATTTGATCTAGGTTTAATTTTAATGATGGTGATGGCGATGAAGATGATGATGATGGTGACAATGATGACGACGATGATGAAGATGATGATGATAATTATGATTTTGATGACGACGACGACGACGACGATAATTATGATTTTGATGACGACGATGACAATGATAATGATGATGACAATGATCATGAGGCTAACGATGTCATCTTCATCGATTATGATGAAGATGATGATGTTGGTGATGATTATGTTGATGAGGATGAGGATGATGAAGATGATATGACGATGACAATGATGATGATGAAGAGGATACGAAGATGATATGACGATGACGATAATGAAGACGATGACGATCCTACAGACAACGATGACGATGATATGAAGTAATTGATTTGATCTAGGTTTAATTTTAATGATGACGATGGCGATGAAGAAGAAGATGATGATGATGATGATGATGACAATGATGAAGATGATGATGACGACGATGATTAAGATGATGATGATAATTATGATTTTGATGACGATGATGCTGATGATAATTATGATTTTGATGATGACGATGACAATGATAATGATGATGACAATGATCATGAGGATAATGATGTCATCTTCATCGATTATGATGAAGATGATGATGTTGGTGATGATTATGTTGATGAGGATGACGATAATGAAGACGATATGACAATGACGATGATGATGATGAAGACAATATGACAATGACAATGATGAAGACGATATGATGATGACGATGATGAAGACAATGATGACGATGATATGAAGTAATTAATTTTATCTAGGTTTAATTTTAATGATGATGATGGCGACGATGATGATGACGATGATGATAATTATGATTTTGATGATGACAACGACGACGACGATGATGATAATTATGATTTTGATGATGATGATGACAATGATAATGATGATGACAATGATCATGAGGATAACGATGTCATATTCATCGATTATGATGAATATGATGATGTTGGTGATGATTATGTTGATGAGGATGACGATGATGAAGACGATATGACAATGACGATGATGATGATTAAGATGATATGAAGATGATATGATGATGACGATGATGAAGACGATGCCAATGCTACAGACGATGACGACGATGACATGAAGTAATTAATTTGATCTAGGTTTAATTTTAATGATGATGATGGCGATAAAGATGATGATGATGATGATGATGATGATGATGATGATGAAGATGATGATGATGACGATGATGACAACGATGATGATGATAATTATGATTTTGATGACGACGACGATGATGATGCTGATGATAATTATGATTTTGATGACGACGATGACAATGATAATGATGATGACAATGATCATGAGGATAACGATGTCATCTTCATCGATTATGATGAAGATGATGATGTTGGTGATGATTATGTTGATGAGGATGACGATGATGAAGATGATATGATGATGACGATGATGATGATGAAGACAATATGAAGACAATATGACGATGACGATGATGAAGACGATGATGATGCTACAGAAGATGATGACGATGATATGAAGTAATTAATTTGATCTAGGTTTAATTTTAATGGTGATGATGGCGATGAAGATGATGATGATGATGATGATGATGATAACGACGATGATGAAGATGATGGTGATGATGATGATGACAATGATAATGAAGATGATTATGATAATTATGATTTTGATGACGATAATGACGACGACAATGATGATAATTATGATTTTCATGACGACAATGACAATGATAATGATGATGACAATGATCATGAGGATATTTATCTTTCATTAATTATATTTCATCATCTTCTTCATCCATGTCATCGTATTCTTCATCCAAGTCATCATCTGTATCATCAAATCCAGAGTCAACATTCTAAGGGTTGGCCATATCATCATCATCATCATCATCAATTATGCTCATCATGTCATCATCGGTATAAGTTTCATCGGAATTGTTTGCTACATCATCGGATTCAACTGTTTCTTGGAGTACATCTTCTTCTAGATCATCATCATCATCTAACTCATGTTAATCATGCTCTACATCATCGTATACCTCTTCTAGAGAACCCTCTTCATTAGCATCATCTAGGTTATACTTTATCAGCCTTCCCCTTGGATCATGTCTCACAACAAATGACCAGCCTGCTTTACCTGGAACCTCTAAGTAAAATACTTGTTCACATTGGCTTGGAAGAACATAGGGCTATGTTCCTGGATTAAACAACCTTATGTTTACCATGGTAAATCCATTATCAATTTCAATAATAGTTCTATCAGGATCATGTTGATCCAATCATAACCTGTACCATTTGACAACGAATAGAACTACCTTAAAGGATTTAAAGTCACACTGTATAATATCTTTCAAATACCCATAGTATCGATTTTCTGAGACTGCTGGATGTCTGTCAGTTCTAGATGAAACATTGGTAACCTCAAAGACAACATATATCCTAGAATCTTATGTTTTAGTTGTTTCATCCAATTTTTTGATCCGATATCTACCTCCATTGTAGACCATAGCCTTATGGCCTTTTACCTGCAGTACACGAAAAATATTACACAACCATTCAGTCCTTGTGCAACAATACATGGAAAAGAAGAACATGTACGTCAAAATGTAATTTGAAAAATAAAATATTTAGAGGGATTGATTAATTATATGCTTTCCATTTTATCTTTTACACCATATGCCAAATCGATTTCCCTTTCTGTTATATTTCTATCTCCATTGCATTGTGTTGCTTTTACCAATGCAGCCACACCTTCCCATGATATTCCATGACCCGATTGTTCGCATCATTCAATCCATACCTTCATCTAGTCAAGATTGTTTGTGATGTATAAATGAATTGCATCCCATTATTGACCAACTGTTTAATGATAATAACCATTAAAATGAAAGAAAGGTGTAAATCTCCTGAACAAAGTATATGCTCTTAATTGAAGCAATTATTACTAGAAAATACAATTAGAATATGAATGATATAATAAAAATCAACTAGCTAATAATTACCTTTTAGCTTCCTCAATCTACCTTTCCCCCTCAGTTGCTCCCCTTCAAATTTGTTATTGGAGTCCGGATCACAAATACGACGTAAATTGAGATTTGATGCTAAAATAGGAAGATATTCACTAACATACAACATTTTTTGGTAATCTGTATATCCTTCCATCATAGAACCCTCGGCATGTGCTCATTGTCTCACCAAACCCTTCATAAATTTCAAGTTCCTCCCAACCATCCACATGGACCTTGAGTGCACAGGTCCACACAAATAAAATCTCCTCAACTTGGTGTATGAGGTATTGTTCATGTGCATTGAAAAATGTCGATGGTAGATGCTTCTGCATTTCACACATGAGACGAGGAATTTCTCTCCTCCAATACTTTATATCTTCTTTATGGATTTCTTTAGATGTCAACCATCTACAAGTGACGCAAACCAATAACAATTTTCAACAAAAATAAACATTAAATTACAATATATGCTGAAATAGTGCACAAAAAAACAAATATAAATTATACGGAGAATTAAAGAAACACTAAGCACATGCAAGTAATCGCTAGTTACCTCATGTATTTACCAAGATTATATATAGCTTGTTTGACATTGTTGTCGAAGTTGTCCAGGAGAGAGAGAGGTAGAACATATTGTATCAATATACAAACCATGCCATTTATTAAACAAAGAGTATAAAAATAAGAAAAAAAAATATACGCAGTAAACTGAAAAAGAAAATTATATGAACATATAACAATAATAATTACCTTGATGAAGACATGCCAATCATGTGTTTTGACCCCCACAAAATCACCTTTTTTGGTTATGATATTCTTCAAGTTCACACAAAATCCAGTGAGAAATTTAATTCTTCGCATTAATTCTTTAACAACATTGCTTTGTTGCTACGTAAACATCCATGGAATTGATTTTATATTAACTTGTTCTCCATTGGTATGAAATTGGATGGCATATTTCATTGCATGGTTGCTTTCTTGAATGTCTTTGCAAGCTTTCACAACTTTATCTTTCTCCTTCCTTAGCTCTAGTAGTCTCCATAAGGTTTCAGTAACATTCTTTCCAATATGCATTGTACCAAACAAATGAGCAATTTGTAGGTGCTCATAGTACGGCAACCTGCTGAATTGAATAGGATAACTTTTCATTCCTCATGGAAGCCCATTAATTCCTTCATTATCATGATGGACATCATGAATATTAGTTTATAAATAAATTACATCATAAATCAAATATGGCCACTACAGTAAACAACTCACAATAAAAATTAAAATACATAACAATTCATATACGATGATCCATACATACCATGATGACAATTTCTATTGTATTGCATCTTCCAAAGGTGAGGTGTCATTCTCCGTGGTTTTAATGCAGTCTCCTGCTTCCCATTGAAAATATTTTTTTTAGTTGTTCTATACCTGTGATTCTTAGAGAGGAAATTCCTATACTCATCAAACACCTCCTTTCTTAAGCTTTTTGAACAATGATATTTTATCTTAGGACCACAAACTGGACATGCAAATTTACTCTTTGTCTGAAGACCTAAAATATTTAGATATGGAATATCTATGTCAAACATATTCATATATAAACTATTCTAACTACTCCATATCATTAAATGCAATTAAAGTGGAACTTAAAATTACAAACCATAAAATGAAGTTAACCCAGGGGCATCGTGTATTGTCCATACAACAATTACATGGAATTGAAATTTCCTTTCTCGTATTGGTCTAGATACATCATACATAGTTATGCCATTCCATAACTTCAGTAGCTCATCTATAAGAAATTCGATGTATACATTCATATCTTTGACTTGGAACTTACCTGATTGATTTGAAGTACATATAAAATATATCATTATGATAACCATTAAGATATATAAACCATGCGCAAGAGTAAAATAATAGATATATATATGATATTAAGAAACATAATACGACAAATGAGATGCCACAACTACATTATAAATAAAACAGTTTTCGACAAAAAAACCTAGAATAATCATCGACAACATTATGTGCTCCCTCTTTATTGACAACCACGGAGGAATGTTACTATTGATAACAAAAATAGGCCACACCATGTAATTGGATTTCATCTGTGAAAATGGATTAACACCATCCGCTGCCAAAGAAATCCTAAGATTACGTGGTTCTTCTTTAAAGTGAGGCCACTTTTCCTCCATATCTCTAAAAGCAGAACCATCTGCAGCCATTTAGATAACATCATCTTGACTTCTGTTCCTGGCATGGTAATCCATAAATTATGCTATGTTTTTGCACCTAAACAGTCGTTGCAAACGTGGAATGATGGGAATATACTGAAGAACCTTCTGAGGCACCTTTTTTGTTACTGTATCTGTACGATATCTACTTACATGACATTCTGAACATTCTATTGCAAATTCCTGCTGATTATAATATATAACATGGTCATTGGGGCATGCATGAATTGCTTCATAATGCATTCCAATATTTTTCATGATGGACGATAAATCTTGATATATGCGAGGTAAAATATTTGACGGTGGTAACAAAAATTTAGCTATCAAGCTACAAAAAAATTAAAAAAATAGTTAATGTAATAAATAAATAATATTAACAAAACATGCTTCATCTGTACGATGATCAATAATGAGTTAACAATACAATTATTAGAGGAATATAGATAAAATTTATCATGATCCTATATATGTGATGGATTATTTTACATACCTTAGCATCCGTGTGATTGCAATGTTTGAAAGACCATTCATAACCTTCAAGTTCATTATCAACAATACAACAGAGATAAGATTTGTTTTGGAGCCTTCATAAAGGGGTTCATATGCCTTATCGAGAAGAGGTATATCGTGAACATCATCAAAGTCATCATCATTTTCATTATCAATGTCATCGTCATCATCCATTCTAACATTAAATGAGTCATGGATCAATGTATTTGTACCATCATCTTCAATTACATTATTGATATATGATCATCTTGTTCAATATGATAATTCACTTGTTCTCCATTAAACATACATGCTCCATGATCCTGATCCTGAACTTGTTCTGAAAGCACTTCCTCTGGACGATATGTTGTAGGGTGTCTTTCCTTTAATATAAATACATGGAAACATCAATAGATATACATTAATATATGAAAAATAAAAATAATACATACAATTACCAAAAAAAATAATATAATAAACTTTATAATGCTAAACCTACAAATGGACGATATTCGTTCACCCCCCTCAGCGTGTCCATGTTCCCTACAATGTTTTGTGGCTGTTGAGATCAATATTCCTCTCCTCTTAAATCCCCTGCATTGAGTACACATAAAATAACATTTGCCATCACCCCTTCGTTTCGTTGCATCCCATAGTCTAGCAAGCAATTGTCGGTTGTCTTTGTTTGGATACAGAATATTTTTATTTGACATTTTGTCACAAACTTCATGAATGAATATAACCAGCTGTCTTAAAAAATCAAGTTCCATGCATCAACATTTTGTCAAATGGAGAGAAGTCGAAGAATAAAAATTTCTCGGCAAACTGTTTGTCAGTGAAAAAAAAATTCCCACAACCACCCGTTGAAGAATAAAACAATTCCTGAAAACATCCATCAAGGAACAAATCATTTTCACAAATTGTCCATCGAGGAACCAATAATTTCGCAAATCATCCATCGCTTCTACAACAAACATGCCGAAATGTTTAAAAAAATTTATATTTATAATGGCCAGGCGTCGGATAATTGACGCCTTGAACATAGTTACCGTTGAAAATATGGGACCAAAAATTTCAAATCATGTAAACCTTACATTTTTTTTTTAAAACCTACACATACCGTCGGATATTCGATGCTAAGGGGTCAAAAAACCGACACACTTGGGTCGAATATGCAACAATTTTGGGTCGACAGACTATCGGATATTCGACACCATACCGTCGGAAGTTTGACACTTCAGGGTCGGATATTCGACACTCTTGGGGGTCAGATATGCGACGCCTGATGTGTCGGATATTCGACGGCGCTATAAAAATTTCTTGATCACCGTTATTTTCAATGATTATTGTCGACACATCCATATGAAATGTCAGATGACGTCGGATTTCGGGTTCAAATCCTATTGTGAGATTGATAAATTTAAATTCCAGGAATATGACACATTTCCAATTTCACATTCAATGATGAGTATTGTAGACATCGCTTACATCCAGGTTAGAGTTCACGTGCTTAGACTGAGCATATCTAGTTGGTGAGCAATATTTCTACCATTAGGTAATTGGTCCTAGAGAACACTCCAAATATCTCCATGTGAAAAAATGAATCTAGGTATGTGTTGTCATACTTTAATTACATCAAAAATTAAATTGATATTGACAATCTATGAAGTACCTTATGTTTTCTTAATAAAAAACTTATAATGGCAGTGAAATGATCAATCGTACGCCATATGGTTAGTCAAATCAGCGTATGATATATTAAGAAAAAAAATAATGTTGACAACCAAACAATATAGATTGACATGATTAATGTTTCGAGTGTAATTTTTCCCTAGATCTTAGGTGTTTAGATGTTGATTTTTTACCACTAGTCCATCACCTGTTGTGATTTGGAGAACCTCCCTTTATTGGGCGTAGCATAAACACAAATCATATTTTCTTACAAAAATCGTGATATTCCGATCAAAATGTGTATACTTGTTCTTTTTATGATTACTATTTGAAAAACTTATGGGAGTACACTATGAACCTTCCTTCATTATATTTTTCCTTATTTGCTTGTCGGCCATAAATTAGATGTTCTTTGAGAAACCCTTCACCCTTTTTTCCCTAAAAGGCTTGTATTATAGCTCGTTGCTCTAGAATTGTGAATGCATTTGAGACTATTTGTGATGCCATGGACTGAGATGTGTTCAGTGTTATTGCAAGAAACGATGGTTTGGTAACTCATCCCATAAGTGTTTGGGTGTTTGATACCGATAAGTTTTCTTTTCCTAGTGCTTTCATTCTAAACCCATGGAAGATTCATTTTCTTTGTCTTCGATCTATGATCCATTATAGTTTGGAGTGGAACATGCTACTCTCCTCTCTCTCCTTGCTCCCTTATGGAGACCGAGTTACTAGTTTTGAAGCAGGTGAGATTAAGAACATTGAGAGAATGTTAAGGAGAATGACTTTTCAACTTGAGGGATTGAAGGATTCCATTTTCCATATCAACAACAACATGGATGAATTGGACAAGAAGCGTGATCTAATTCAATCCAAATTCAAGGTACAAGACAACAAATAGAACAACTTCACCTTTCCAAGGATTGAGAGATGTATTTCAATAAGGTAGTCGTGTTGTACCTAGGAATCCAGTCTCATGTTGGATTCTCTATAGACTCAAAATAAATAGAAGAGGAGACATTCCAACACATTGTTATGGAGAAATTTCAAGGTCTAAGTTCTCATGCGAAGGCGTAGGATCATAATGACCAGTCTATGGATGCAGACCACAGCAGCCATGGATTTTCATAAATGTCTTGTTTAAATTTGTTACAATGTTAATGCTTTTAATAGTGTTACTAGGATAGTTTATCTAGTAGTATATCCATAGGAAGTTTCTGTATATTCTATAGGTAATATGGTCTTGCAAGGATGAAGGTTTTTTGGACGATTCTGTTGAAACTTTGGTAGAAATTTTGTTATTAAAACCATTGTAAATATTGGGCTATTAATTATTTCCTCATGTTTTTAATACAAATCGCTATTACATGTTTCTAATAATATCCTCACTTTTGGGTATATTCCAACATAATATTATAATTATTATCGTCTAAATTCCCATTTATCCACAAAGACCAAACAATTTCAATCAAAATGAGCTTAATGCATGCTCTAATATTTTCATTGAGTGTTCAAAAATATCATTGATAATTTTGTTTGAAAAATTACTCGATGAACACCATTTAACTTAGAGATAATAAATCAAATTTGTTTGATATTGAAATCATTGCAACCCTTGGGATGTTAATAATTTCCTCGGCTATTTGATACAAATCATTATCTAACCTGTTTCTAAAAATAATCTCACTTTTGGCTATATTCCAACATATAATTGTCATCATCTGAATTTCTATTCATCTACAAGAACCATACTCTTTCAATCAAATTGAGCTCTATGCATGATAAAAACATTTGATGGTGGGTTAATAAATATCATTGGCTTATTAGTTTGATAAATGATATTTCTTAGTGAACATCGTTCATATCATATATAATAAAACAAAATAGGTTTCATATACTACACATATGCTTATATAATTACCAAAAATAAGTATCAATATAAATAAATATTGTATCACATAACAAGAACGTTAACCATGAAATCATTTTCCAAGTCTATAAAATGAATAAGCATTTCCAAGTCTCTAAAATGAATAAGTGGTAATTTTTTCTATAAGCATTTCAGGTATCTCTTCATGCATGGTTTTCGGTGATGGATTAGAAAGTTGCAAAGATTGAACCATATAAGTACATCACTTTCCAAAGAGCTTGATATTCCCAATTGGTAGGGATTTTAAAACAATTAAATTAGTGAAAAGTGAAAAGTATATGGAAATACTTGAAGTCAAATGCAAGAAAATGCAATATCAATAATTTATTTTTAACATATACGAAGCATGTGAAAATCAAACGTGAATAAAAATCATCATTAATTGGTAAAGTGTATTAAAGACAATAAATGTTCTTATAAACAATTATCGTATAGATTTCAAAATATATGCAACATTAACATCATTATTGTCTTTTGTGACCATAACTGGGATACTCTACCAAAAATTCACTAACCAATTGTCCTTTGAAACAATGGTTGCAGTTGTTATACAATTATCTCTCGGATCTCCAACAACATTTTTATAAACAAGTGTTGTATTCATTTCATTATATTTTTTATTGTATTGTCTCCAAACCACCTCAAGTGGTTTGGTTAACTCGCCAATGGAATCCTTTTTTAAAATATTCCTTACCAAAACAAAACAAGCCACTCGAAGAAAGTGTTTTTTTTTAAAACTTGCTTAGCTATTTATGTTACTTGTTTCTTCTCCTTGTCAGCTCAGAATGCAACCTCAAATACACTTGTGACCAATGAGATAAATTCAGATAGTTTGGGCTGAAGTATGTAGTACTTTCCCTTCACTCTAAGATCTGATTTGGAATTTTCTATGGATTCATGGTGTAAGAAATATTCAAGGTCTAAAATCAATAAAGACTTTTCTCTTTCCACTACCAAAAAAAAATTCATCGTAATATACTATATATTAAAAAAATATCATATATTACATATTGAACAATAATTAGTATGTTGCTATAAATACCTGAATTAATTGTGAGTTGCAAGTTTGTTCCAATTTCTCGCATCAGTTCAACAATTTCATCTTCTATTTGCGAAAGAAAATTTGAATTTTTTTCTTAAAATACTAAAAATCCAAGTTTGTGTTTTTCATTGTATTAAGAATGTGTGTTTCTAATGGCAATGGACCACAACAACGCATTCTTATTTCAATAATTATAATTGATTGTGAGTATTTTGTGTAAAATTATCACATGAGAATGAACCTTCATCGATTCCCTATGATTTCTTGATCACTTCAACATTTGATCCTTATGTCCAATAAAGAGAAAAAAAACTTAAGTTTTTATCTATAATTATTTGATAAGAATGTATTTTTTTATATACTTTACTAGAAAACATTTGGTATACATAACAAAAATAGGAGCTTCATACATTGATAGCAATAATAAGGAAATATCTTACCAAAGACAATACAGAAAGCACTACATGATATCACAAAAGCCACTGGATCCACCAACAAAAACATAATGATACCAATAAGACCATCCCCACAGAGTAAAGAACAATCTATAGAACAACTTTGCGATTATAAAAAAAAATTAAAAGCCAAGCATCCGTAGGAATTCAAAATGACCCAATTATAGTCTCTTGACAAAAAATGTATGCAGATCAAATAGCCAAGAAAAATTAGAATGTTCCAAAAGACAAACCAATCTGCAATACTTAGATAATAAAAAAATCCATGGATTTAAATCATTTATATGTGCAATATAAAAAGTAGGATTGTCCTTCATGTTTATAATGCACAGCATCTAAATGTAGTGTGATAACGGGATCCATTCTTTAAATTTTCTAAAATGATTCATTGGTTGTGATGGTTCTATAAAAATGATAAGAATATATCTATTGCGATGGTTATGCAGTAACAAAGTATTTTATAGATGCATGTACTAGAAGCTTCCATATTTTGGATAATATGATTATTTAATGTCAACAATATTCAAGAAAATTATAATATATAATATAAAATCTACCTGTGTGTGATCGAACCACTACACTAGCATCTTCTCCTGCTGGGGAAGTTGTTTACAATGTATTTGGCTCTAAATTAATACCAAAAAATGAATTAATCACTGTCATTTGTTTTATAAAAAATGAATTAATCACTGTCATTTGTTTTATAGTAAAAATTGTTTTTTTTCTTTCCACGTGAATGTGAACTTACCAACTGTTGATAATGTATTGTGACATACCTTCCTCTTAAAGGATAATATTATTCGAAGTCATTGTATCAAATTTTAACACGAGTATAATATAGAATGTACCTAATCTTTGTGATCAATCCACCATATCATATATCATCTATTTCTGATGGTTGAGATATGTTTGACGTTAATTTCAATCAATTAGTGTAATTTTGTTTACAACAAACATTGTCTTCACATATATTTTCCTAGTCGGAATATGAACTTACCAATGGATAGTGTATTCCAACATGCATCAACAACATCCATAGGAACTTCATCTATAATTTTATCAAGTTCTTCAACATTCTGAGGTTGAGCATATTCGTAATAAAGGACATCAACATAAAACTAGATTTTTTATTTATTTAAATTATTAACAAACTAGAACAATGGAAAAACCAATGTAGATACTTAATATTATTATAAAAATGTCACACAAAGTTTACCAACCTGACGTGTTGATAAGTCTCTCATAATACCTCTACAAATATTCTTTCTGATGTACGTTCTGAACAATGGATGCCAATCTACACTTTCGTTCCCACTAAAGAATTCTACATTCACCATAAACAGAGAGAACTTTCCCACCTTCCTCTAAACAATGTTTAGTTACATTGTCCAATAATGAAATATTGTCCTAATCCTCCTCCCAACACCAATTTCATCATATGAAGGCAAGGTATCCATTTTATCATCATCTTCATTCTGATCATAACACATATACATTGATTCACATTTTTCAACTTCTTGACATTTTGCAACACAATGATGGTATCTGGTATGTCATGTGTGTTTTTATCTTTGAAATGTCTGAAATTTCCAAATTTAAAACAATAATCTTTAATTGTAGTTTTGAAATACCGCAACAATAACCAAATGGAAATTTAATGGATTAACCAAAAAAAATTTCCATTGTTTCAACACCTTCAATTTTACTTAATAATGCAATTTAAAACATTAAAATCTTTGTACTGGATGAATTTTTCAAAATTAAAATATTAAATTTTCTTTTAACTTGATGATGTTTAAAATAAAAAATTAGTCTAAATAGCTAACACTGTTTGCCGAGTCTTAGTTGACAAGTTGTATGAGAGCGAGAGATCAAGGGTTCAAAACCTTATGCATTTTTTTGTTTTTCTATTATTTCTTTAAACACATTTTTCTATGTTTTGGTAAAAGAAGTTGCCCATTAAAACCCTTCAGTCGTTTGTCTAGATCTCTAGAGAGGGCACGACGATCAGCGGACATCTGTATATAAGAAAAACATAATTTGTCATTTACGAATATCGTCGGCCTAACAGTCCATAAGATAAACAGAATATGTCAATTATTTCTTTGGTTCATTCAATCTATCATCAATCTCTCTTGAAGATAAAAAGAATATGTCAATTCTTGCTTCGGTTTATTCAATTTAATTCGTGGTTCAAATCGAAAAATAAAAGTAAAAGGAAATTGAAAGATGAGAATGCCGTGTGCTGGAACGAACTGCCAGAAGATTTGCAAATGGAAATATTGGCAGACATGCCAAGTAACTACTGGTATAGATACCGCAGTGTGTGCCATGATTGGAACGCCATACTTTCATCCAAATACTTCTTGACTGTTTTGTGTGGAGGCGACGATCCTCCATTGTTGCTCATCTGCAATTCAAATACAGATCTGCCAGCTTCTATGTATTTCTGCTTCCACACATGGACCTGGGAGACCACTAATATCTCTCTTCCTTTCTTAAAGGAACTTGAAGACAATCCGGCAGACAGAGGATCGCTGGCACTGGAATATGAAGGCAGAGGATCGGCGGCCGGTCTCATTTTACTTGACGATATGTCAGGAAATGCAGATCAGAGTGACAGCTGGGTCTGCAATCCTTATACACACACATTTATCAAGCTTCCTCCAACGTTAGACATAATGAAGATCTACCACCTATGCCTCGTGTTGGACGATATTAATAAGAAGAAGAATACCTACAAAGTGGTGGCTCTGGGGCCGCGTGTGTGGCCACCAACAGATCAAAACAATTATATAAATGTGGTGGAAATCTACGATTCCTCTGAAAGAAAATACGAGGTTGTTGGATATTTTCCTCCTGATATAACGCCTCTTAGCAGACTGCTTTCTGAGCCTCCAAGAAGAGAAAAATATAAGGATTTGGTTTATTGCGATGGTTCATACTACTGTCTTTGTGGACGAAATAACGTGGCCACGTTCTTGCTGGGTTTCACCATTCCTTCAAAGGCTACGGGATTGTGGTCGACCGAAACTCATGTCATCCCCTTTCTTCGTGCAACCTTCCCCTGCGACTGGGGGTTTCTGTGGCGGGATCTCCCTCGTCTGATCGTCTTGGGGTCAAGGCTACTATTTGTTGCGGTCATGCAGGTGCCCACATATCAGACAGATCTTGTTATCTGGGAGTTTGAGGTTGATCACCGCCGCCTTCAGCCCAACTCCTCCTGGAAGTGGAAGGAGATTTCAAGGTTGCATTGGTCCAGGGAGGGGGAACTTCATGGAAAGCTTGGGAATAATTTTAGTTTTATTGACTGCGTAGGAGTAAGAAATCACGTGTGCTTTCGACCACGGTACCCTCGTGAGATTGCAGAGATACAGGTGCTTGTTTACAATTTACGCACGGGCTCATGGAGCTGGCTTCCGGAACTACCTAACCGGATTCCCGAGAGCCCTTTTACAACCTGGCTTTAGTAAAAACGAAGGCCTATTGTTTATTTACAGGACAATATGTCTTAAATAGATTTATATATGTCTTAAATAGATTTATATAGCATAACCACATAAAGTGCTGTGGATATGTATAACAAACTACTGTATACTTGTTATAAGATATGACAACTATGAAATGAATGTATGTTAATCTTCTTGATGAGCTCAAGCAAATTTTCAAAATCTGAAATAATATTTAAAATTTCTATGGGCAAAAAACAAATACTATTTATTAAACAAAAGAAAACAAAATGATATGAAAAAACAAATTATTAATGGTTTTATTAGCCACCCTTTAAGTGAAGGGTATTTAAATCTTAATCAAGATGCATTTAAGCATAACAAGATACGACGACCATGAAATGAATCTTTGTTGTACACTTGTGTTAATTTTGTTGATCAATTCAAGTAAGTCAAAAATGTGGAAAAGAAACTCTTGAAGAAGGGCTCAGCTACAGAGTCTGAAACCTGCTTAGAGATTGACAACACCAAAACCATAGGCTTCCTCATCTTCAAAATGAATTCTCCTTGTGAAAATCTAAATGAAAGCATTCGCTCCCTACATGGAGGGGACTGGCCCCAAGCAATTAGACTTTTGGAAAGGAAACTCTCGAAGTTGGGCTCAACTAAAGAGTTTGAAACGTGCTTTACTATTGACAACACCAGCTTCCTCATCTTCAAAATGAATTACCCGTTGAAAATATGAATGAAAGAATTTGCTCCTTACATGGAGGGGAGTGGCTACATGCATGCAATTAGACTTCTGGAAAGGTGACTCCTCACGATGGGCTCAGCTAGATATTCTGAAACGTGCTTAGAGATTGACAACACGAAACACACAGGCTTCCTCATCTTCAAAATGAATTCTCCCTATGAAAATCTAAATGAAAGCATTTTCTTGCTACATGGAGGGGACTCGCTTCAAGCAATTAGACTTTCGGAAATGAAAATCCTCAAGATGGGCTCAACTAGATTCATAGCACCAAAAACACAGGCTTCCTCGTCTTCAAAATATTCTACTTGTTACAAGTTCTGAATTTTTTGGTGATTTTTAATTGGTGATTTTTAATTAGTGATTTTTTATTTTTTCGAAATCTAAATTTTGAATGTATACATGGATTCAACATGTACACTTGTTACACTTGAGTTAATCTTGTTGATGCCCTTAAAAAGTCCAAAATTTCAATAATATCTAAATCCATGCTTATAGAAATAATTATGCATTAGCATTCATATATATAGAGAGAGAGAGAGGATGTTTTTTTTATAAATATATAAAATAAAAATGATTGTGTTTATACAAATTTTGATTATGATAATGATGCCCATGAGACCAATTTTTATTTTAGCTATATTGATCTTATTCTTTAGGCTTGTTACAAAATACTTTTGATCTTCTAAATTAGGGATAATAACTTACTTATAATATAACCCTAGTTTCATTAAACTTAGATAAATATCACTCTAAGCAAACATAGATTTATTATGAATATTGGTTTCCAATACTCTAAATATTGGTTTCCAATAGTTGATATATTTGTTTCCAATAGTTGAGATATCATTTTCCAATTAACTTGGATTAATCTCACTCTAAACAAACATAGATTTATTATGAATATCGGTTTCCCATACTTGAAATATTGGTTTCCAATAGTTGATATATCAATTTCCAATAGTTGAGATATTGGTTTCCAATTATAGTGCTCTCCCATAGTATAACAAAAATAACAAGTTTCTTAAAATTCATGCGACCAAAAGTAGGAGCCGCTACCATTTCTAACACACTAAATGTGAGACAACATATTAGGAGTCGATGGGAGAATACAGACTGAAAACTAGCAGAGATTATGGGTAATGAGCCATTGTTTTTGGTCGGACAAGTCGGGTGTAACCCACCTAGAACTAAAAATATTTTATGTTGTCGAAATTCATTACTTTAAAAAGTTATTGTAAAGTTTTATGTTGTTGACCAATGATGGTCAAGGATGACTGCAATTGAATATTTTATTATTTCATAATTAAAAGAAGAGACACTTATCCAAAGAGGATTGTTGAAGAGTGTTCATTGACCCACTAGGAGGAATGATCTGGTGTAGAAGGAAAAAATGACAAATGGCAGCAACAACATTCACTTTCTAGCTGATGCATGAGGAAACTTCCCTGAAATTGTGGTCATGTTCCCAAAAAAGGAGGAAGTGAGAAGGTAGCTCATTAAAAATTAAAAATTGAACCAAATACCTAGGAAAGCATGTATCAATTGAATGAGTAGGAGGCTCACTACACATTCTAGAGACTAGAACCTTGTGGATGGCTGGAAACTGGAAATTTAGGCACACAAGAGGAATTCGATGAGGGGAAAGATAAAGTGAGTTGTTGGAGTATTGACTGCAAATGTGACTACTGAGTTACAGAGAGGACAAAACAAGATTCTACACAGTATCTTCATCTTGGTGGTCCAATGAACATGCTCGGATGTCCTAAAGCAAATAATATTGGATGCTTTCAGGAGACGGTTGGGAGGAACGATCTTCTTTGGATGTTTGTCCACTTTGAAAGTTAACAGGTTCTATATTGTTCTGGTTTATTATCTTTAATTAATTTTCTGTTTATTTCTGAAGGATTTTATGAATAATGAAAGTTTCCAGAATTATTATTGTTTTCAAAATAAAGTAGGAAAGTTTTGTTTCCTATAAATTACAAGTTAAGTACAAGAGAAATGGATTCTACTGCTTAAACAATTTTTCATAGTAGGAATTGTAAATTATATTTATTTATTACTTAGAAACATAATCATTTTACTATATATAGCTTCACCTAACATCAAGTATTATACATAAATAATAAATGGTTAGAATTCCTTCATTTTCTTTTAAACTCATACAGAAATAACAAAGAGGTTGAGTAGAGCTAGCATCGACATTCTTGGTAAGGTTTCCCTATCTTTTTCATTTTTAACCAAACATTACTTCTTTTACAATTAGGGTTTTCCCATAGTTAAACATAGTGAAACCCTTAAACAAAATTTAAACCTGCCAAAAACATCAGATTTAGTTTTAGAGACGCAATGGCTTCCAGTCGAGGGTTCGAGACCCATAAAAGTACAAATACTTATGAATAATAATAAATATTTAGTCTCATTTTGTACACAACCGAAAGGCTTATCGTTTAAAAAAAAACGATTTAGGGTTGGTACAGTTTTAGAGAACAAAACAAACTCATCTTGTTATTTTAACATAGGTCGAGGGTTTGAGGCCTGTAAGGTTAAAATTCCAAGTAATTTATATAATAAACAAAACCTATAGTGAAATAATCGTAAGTTCAAACTTTTCTTCAACAAGAATGGGTCGTAACCATTTTTAGAAGCTAGAATGGACCGTAACCATTTAAAAAAAAAACAGAATGACATTCTTTTAAACAAAAACATGGATGCGCTAGTCATAACCAAGCAAACAAATTCATTCACATAATACTAAACAAAATATCAATTATACAAAGTAGTTCTAAAAGATACAACGATTTAAACACTATACAGAGTAGTACCGAGAGCTTCAAAGGTTTACACAAAATAGAAGTGAAAATCGCAGAGACTGTATTATATATAAACTTCACTAAAATTTTACAATAAGAGTTTCAAACAACTGAAATACAAATTCCCACATAGACCCCACGGTCTGTAAACAAAGGTGATTTTAAAATATTATCGCTATATAAACCCTAGCATAAGCCCAAAGGAATCTAAAAACAACATTTATCTCTGCCATTAACGTCGTAGAAGAAGAACACGAGAGTGTTTTACATCAACGGAAGGGGCTCGTATGAACCCTTGAATCTCCCAAATGAATCCAAACCAGAAAATAACTATGTTTCAACTTTTCCTTAACATTCACTCCTTAGACTGTCAAGGACCATAGGGTTCCAAGGCTCATAGGTCTTACAAGAACCTTTTTCCCCCAGCTACCCTCGACCAAGCTCACTCCTCCAAGCCAAGAAGCAACCATTGAACCTCCCGCCAATCAAAAAACAAAATAGAGGTTAAACTTTTTGTTTTGGCATTTTAAAATTTTCGCAGCAACCTAAAAACGAACAAAACATAGGAGAAACTTACCATCTCTGCGAAGGAAAACCGTGGTATGTCGGGAGAATCTTGTTTTTCCAGTGATGGAAGGGTCGAGAGCCCTCGGCTCTCTTCATCGTTTCATTAACACAAAAAAAATAAAACCTAGCCTTTGGATTTTTTGCATTAGGGTTTACTTTTATCCAGGCTGGATGGCACCACGAGCATTCATGTGGGTGCTTTTACCTTTTCACCTACCTCCACTTAGATTATTTCTTTTCGTTACCGACTCTCTATAGTTGAGAGTGAACTCATTGTTTCCCTTAGTCTCTTTTATTTATAACCTTGGTGTTTATTTTACCCTTGGCTCATTAGTTGTTTATTGGGTGTTATAATGTCTTAATTAATTCACCAAATATTCAATTATCGACCGATGTTTGTAATCTTAGAGCTGATACACAATATATGCGAAGGTATAAAGGTTCCTAAGGTGTCATGGACATATTTTAATAAAGAAAAGATCGAAATATCTTTCAAAATGAAAAACCGAGTCAAACTCCGAAAATTCAACTACTAAGGTAATTAGGTTGGGACGCATCTATTAGATTAGAGCAGTATCAAGCTATACTACTCTACTCTATCAACCATAACACTATTCTAAGAAAGTAAACTACTTCTTTACAGTGTACTAACTATTATGCTTCTCAATCTGTGAATGAGAAAGGTTTGGAACAAAATTAGAACTCTTACGAAATATTATGTTATGTAATACAATATTATGATTATTTATTTAATCTAAGAAACCCAATAACTAAACTATACATTTGGTTTGACAAATATACAGTGATTGAACCAATTTATCTAGCTCCACTCTCCTTGATTGTTCTAAGGATATGCATTCATGGTTATCGGCACTGGAGAAGGAGTTGTGTCAAAATGGCTTTCAAATTAAGTAAAGAAACTGAATGGAATTAGATCTAACTTAACTTCCATAAACATATGCAAACTAAGGAGTGTCCAATTGCAGGTGATATTAAACATTGTGATTTATTCCATAAGCAAATGACTTTAACAGAAAATGATATTATGAACAACTAACCTATTAATTAAGAAACAAAACTCTTTTAGTAATTACTTGAAAGTTAAAGGTATACTTTTCTTATATGAAACATGTGTGAGGAAAATATGACTTAGAAACAAGTAGAAAACTTAATAAAAGAAGCAAGTAGAAAACTTAATAAAAGAAGTAAGTAGAAAAATTAATAAAGATGACTTCTCTAAATCATATTCTATGAAACTTTTCAATATCCACACAGTGAAGAAAACGGGTCCTATGCTATGATCAATTTACGAAGTACTGGTGTGTTTCTCTAGAAATTAACATGTTTAATTCTAGATTCAATATACACAAAGATAAATTACACTAAGATAGAGATATAATTACCAAACATTACAACAGTAGTGAATGAAAAGAATCAGAAACAAAAGAGACAAATCAAAACACAATTCAACACATACTAAGGTAAAAAGGAAGTGAAAGATAGGGATGGAACTTAATAGATACTTTAAATGATCTAGACTAAGGTCCTAATTATAGATATAACCATTGTCTAATTATAAACAGAACATAATTCAAAAGCCTAAGAAACATAACTTTAAACAGGTTTAAGACATAATAGAAAATATTAAAGGCTGGACAAAGGACTGAATGGCAGACTAAACGAACGGTCTGAATGACAGTCCGTATGAGGAAAACAATGGAAATTAAGAAATAAATGGCCTAGATGATCTAAATATCAGCTGATTTAGTGCACATGATAATAAAATCCATAAAGGATAGTAATTGATCCTATTCAGTAATTGAAGTGACAATGGAGTGACTTATGCTAATTCATGACTATAGAGAAACTATTATCTATTGCATTATGAAATAACTAAAGTATAACCAAAGTAAATCTATAGCAAAATGGGAATTAATAGAACTAAACGTATTGTAAACTAAATCTGAGATATTAAAAGAAATCCAACTCTATGTAATTATCAATATAAAACTAAACTACAAGATAGAAGAAAGATTGGAAAGGAAGCTAGAGATAAACTATGCATGCGACCAATTACTTTAATTCAAGAAATAGAAACTATCATACCAACACAACATTACTCATAATGGAATATATGCTATGAGAAACAAAGAAATGAACAATTTCAAATAACAAGAAACCAATTTGCATAAATAAAACAGAAATAGAAACTACTTATCTGTGAGAAAGAAGATAACAAGAACACACATGGAAATGGGCACCACTGGTTGTTGAGGGGCCCTCTCAGCAATCAGGGTGGCATGTTAATCAATCACTCACATGAACAAGAACATGTATACGCAGTGAAAATAGAACTTATATTAACATTTAAAACAGAGTTTTTACAAAGCTTTTTCTAATGCCGACTGGTAGATTTACTAACTAGCTAACTCATGCTCTCACTTGGAGGCGACTATATATAATGTTTACAAGGATGAGTGGTTTGACCCTTTCAGTGGTCGGACGCTCCTAAAATAGTCAATCTTAATGGAAAACAAACAACCATATGACAACGTGTAGTCTTCCTCCTACTATCTTGCGCGTCGGTTCTCCTCGTGCGGCCTGCGACGTATAGATTCTCATGGATGTGGCCTTGGATTATGGTGTCGAATGGAGAAAGTAGGATGGCAAGCCTTCTCAGAGCGAGGACCATCTTAACATCAACATGTGGAAAACAAAATAGCTGAAGACCATTCTGTACTTTAATCACTTAGGCATATGCCGACTAATAGCGCGGGCTGATCGGGAGGTTGAATGGCAATCTGGATATCCTCTGCGCATATCTAGCATGAATGCATACCCAATGTTAGCTCGTGTAAATACTATGATCTGCAAAATAAATTCATATATCAGACATCTTTCCAATTATAACAGAATTGTTTAGTGAAATCAAGAAATAATAGAAATAACCCAAGACTTGCATAAATTCCAAATGCGTTCATACTTGGGGATGAATGGTAAGCTGTATGACAAGAAATATGTCAAAAAGGTGACAAAATAGATTCCAAAAGAGTAAATTACAAGCTGGGAATAGTGACAAAACTGGGATCAACAATCCCCCAAACTAGAGAGATGCCAAGTCCCTCTAAGCAAAAAAAAATAGAGTTAGGAAGAAGGCAGAGTTGCGTCAACAATTTCCTTCTACTTAGCTGATGAAACAGGGGACTTAAATTTCAACTTTCTGGCCCGTGCTTTTAAAAAAAACATACCTCTCCTGTCGAGAGTCATCTGAATAAGTAATGCCCCTGTTAAGGTCCTCAACAGTCCTAACTTGAAGATGCAACTCCTTATTCTCTTGCTGAAGATCTGCAATTATCTTGGTGTAGTCTTCATTGCGACTTGTCGATCGTTCCAATTCTTGAGTTAATTGGTCTATACTTGGATGATGAGGAGTGGATGGTTCTGTGGGTTGCTTGAATTCTAGGGGCATGCTCAATTCCCTGGATGGTGTCTCAATATCAATAGAGGGGATTTGTCTTTCAGGGCTCATGCCCTGAGCAGGTGTAGAGACAGTCTCACGAGCAACATCTTTGAGCAGTTCAACAGAAACAATAGCCAATGTGAACAAAGGTGAATCCGTGACGACGTTATCTGCTTCGGGCTCATTGTCTGGATGACCGGTCTGAACAATGGGCTGAATCGTGGTCTGGACGATGGGATAGACAGTGGATTGGACAGGCTTCACCTTCTGTTTCCTGGTGTGAGCTTAGGGAAAAGGTAAAAATTCAGTAGACACAAGTTTGAGAGGGGCAGGTGAACAGGAAGGGGAACTTGCCTTTGGTATATTGTCGTTAATGTGGACAATTTTGGGGCTTTTATTCTCTGTGGAAGGGTTTTGATTGGATTCATAGTTACAGGCATGCCTAGGGCATTTTCAAAAATTTAGGTCAGTGTTTAGGACTTTAAACACAAAATTATCCCAAGTCTAATTCCTCTTCTTGAGATGATGCAAGATTAGGAGTTTAATCAAGCTGTGGTGATACAAACTACCCCTAGGGTTAACTGTGTTCTTTCTAACCTGACTCGACATTTTCTCCAAAATCTTGAGCAAATAAAATGGGAAATTGAGGAACTATTGATTAACAAAATGGGCTAGTAATCGAACATGACAAGCTTTGAAAACATTAAACTTACCCTCATAGGTGATGTGGTAGACAATAATGCTTAGAGGGTTGATATATTTTGTCTTAATTCATTCTCGGTGAAATCCTTTAGCACCTACAACATGCTGGTAACCCAACTTAAAAGAGAAATCGTAGGTCGACTGTGGAAGGAACAAATGTTTATGCCAGCGAACACCTTCTCTAGGGAGATTAGTTGCGACTGCGATGGTCTCTTCAGTGACTGGAAAAAGGAGATGAGAAACCCTAGCCATTTTTCCATCATATCCTTTCGCAAAAATCAGCAAATTTTCTTCGTCATACCCCTGCAGAATATGTAGAAATGGGTTCCATCCTACACGGAAGAAAACCTCCCCGTATTCTTGAAATTCTGGCACCTGGAACAAATCCTGGTAGCTTTCAGGCTCAAGGTGGTTAGGCATTGTTCAAATAGAGGCAAAGCTGCAAGGCTTGTAAAGGATACAGGAAAATGGTGGCTAAACAATTCTGCAGGGACGAGGATGAGTGAGGGTGACATAATGGAATGAATACAGAAGGGCGTCAATTTAAAACATGATCCATTTGGGCGATTGAACGATCACAGGCAAAGACTTGGCATGTTTAAACGATCATGCCATCATGGCAAATATTGAATCATGTGTCGTCAAAAGGACGCATGCGTTAATGAATTCATAGGGTTTTGGTAAATTCAACCATGTCCAAAGATAAACTTTGGACAAGTTGAATACATTACTCAATACAATTCCATAAAGACACATTCAAAATCATAATAACCTGAATTAACGAGATGATGGGTCACTTGATGGTTCCTACATGTAATTGGGTAAGAGGATAAAGGTACTGATAATGTAATGATAATTGAAAAGATCATACAATTATATCACAATCGTATAGAGTTTAAACGAAATCACATTATGTCAAAATCGTAATCAAAATCATAGGTCGAAATTAGTCCTAATAAAATCATAATACGCGTGTAAGCATGTGAATAAGGCTCAATAATTATGAATATTATGCATCCAATTAAACTCTTTTCCCATAAAACCAAAAGGATTTGACATTTTGACAGCATTCAGTTATAACAGTATAATTTCATTCAAGCGTCATTTGACCTTCCATTCGGAACTTCATTTGAACCTTCATTCGACCCTTCAAACGGACCTTTGGTTCAAAAAGACACCTTACTGAGTTTGATTGCTACTAATGCAGTAAAATTTCTGGGTTGTGAGAATATAATATAAATAATCTTTAGTAAACATCTATTGCATTATTCCTCACGGATTAAAACAGACTTCCATTAATTGCATTATCCTGAAAAACATTATAAAACATCTATACTTTTGTCAGAAATAAACAAAAATTTCTATAAACATTCAACAAGTAAAAACAGTCATTCAGAAACTTTCTAAGCTTCCCCCAACCAAAAATATGGCATGTCCTCAAGCCATCAAAGAAAATCTGACTGAGTTCCAAATAATATAACAAATAGTTCTAAAAATGCTGCTATTATTAGTAAGAAAAAGAAATACTAACTAATAAATGGAGATGATTCAGATATATATTTTCATCAAAAATAACAATGCTTAAAAAGATTATACAAATAACAAGAGTATAATTGATGTGAAAAATGCCATAGGAGTAACTAGTCATCCATGCCTGATTTTAAGGATATCCTGTCATCTAAAGAATATTTTAAGTTCACTCTAGAGTTCATGAGATTTCTATAGATATGGGTCCCATTTCTAGAATAATTATATCCTATATATTATTGAAGTAGATGATAGAATCCCAAGTCCAACTTACAACCATTCTCAAATGACATGATGAAGAATTGGCCTAAACATGTATTGTTCTATTTCTGCTTTGTCTATTTAGTATTTTTTTTACAAACCATGTGCATAGTACTGCATTAACTAGACCTCTTTTACTTGATATTGCCCCGCTGCCAGTAGGCCTGTTCAATACCTCGGTGAGTTTATCTTGGTACCATGCAAGCATAGTCCCATGTTATATTTTCATCATTTAAGCAATATGATCATAGGATCTTATCTGAGAGAATAACATGCAAAACACTCAATCACAAGAGACAATAGACGAAAATATTTTCATCAGGGAAACCATAAAGGAGAAAACCCCGCAACTTCCTCAAATATAGAATGAGAACCAATGGCAGCAGTAAAACCCAAAGACAAAAAGATGATCTCCAAGAGTTCTTCTCTCTCTCACTTGAGTGAGATTCTTCTCTCTCACCTATGCGCTATAGCTGGGTGAGTGCGTGTATCAAATAGAGAGGCTCACTCTCTATTTATACTAGTTTATGACTTGACAATTACTTACCAGGGTTGACTTCTCTATGAGAGTCTAATAACCCTAGTGCCCCTCAATTGTGGGGACTTTTCCCCCCTGATCAACAAGGAGGGTTAACCTCAACTCAATAGTGGGGACTATTGCCCCGACTTACAACGGAGGGTTAACCTCATTGAATTTACATGACTTTATTACATTAATGAATATCCCGGTAGGAACATCGAGGACCAATGAAATACAATATATGAAATATACAAGTGAATACATTCTGAAGTTACAGATACATCAACACACCCTCTTAACTAGGAAGATATTCTATTGACACAATTCATCAGCACAAGTGTTCTTCTCTAGATAATCATCAAAGTTGGATCATCACTGGATCATCATCAAAGCTGGATCATCACTGGATCATCATCAAAGTTGGATCATCATTGGATCATCATCATCACTGCTTCTCTATCTCAATCAAATGGTGCTATCTCTCAATTCTACTCGTCACAGGAAGTTCTACAGAGCCATACCTTTTTCATGTTGGTTGTAGGCCTAGCCTCCATGTAGGTCTTCATCTTCTTCAGCACTTACATCTGACCATGGGAGGAACACATCCAACATCCATGTTAGAAAGGCCCACCTAGCACTTATATCTGACCATGGGAGGCCCAGCCTGTCACCATGTCAGAAAGGCCAAGCACTTACATCCTTTGACATGGTAAGACATACCATCTACCATCTGAGGAAAGGCCCAGCACTTACATCCTCCAACATGGTATCTACCATCCAAGGAAAGGCCCATCACTTACATCTGACCCAGTGAGAAAGGCCCAGCACTTACATCCTCTGGCATGGTAGGACACACCATCTACCATCCGAGGAAAGGCCTAGCACTTACATCCTCCGGCATGGTATCTACCATTCGAGGAAAGGCCCAACACTTACATCTAACCTAGTCAGAAAGGCCCAACACTTATATCCTTCGGCATGGTAGGACAAACCATCTACCATTCGAGGAAATTCCCAGCACTTACATCTGACCATGGGAGGAACCAATCCTACCACCATGTCAGAAGGGCTCACAGACTCATCACTTCCCCTTGGAAGGAACCTCGATCTGGAGAACACCTAGTTTCTCCCTGAAGTACTCAAACTTCACTCTGGCTAATGGCTTAGTCAACACATCAGCTATCTGCTTGTCCGTTGCAACATACTGGAGCTTCACTGCTCCTCTCTACACTATATTCCTAATATAGTGATATTTGATCTCGATATGCTTCGACTTGTCATGGAACATTGGGTTCTCCGACAACTTCACACAACTTTGGTTGTCGCAATATATACAAGTAGAATCCAACTGTAGATAAAACAAATCAAATAGTAGCTTCCTTAGCCACACTACCTCACAACTAGCCGAACAAGCTGCGACATTCTCTACTTCAACTGGACTCAGTTCCACATAGGATTGCTTCCTGCTAAACCAAGAGATCACACCTGATCCCATACTGAAGCAGCACACCGAAGTGCTCTTCCCGTCAATGGCATTGCCTACCCAATCTGAATCAACATAACCCTCCAGGTTAATCTTCTGATTAGCCTCATACTTGAGCCCATAATCAACTGTACCCTTTAGGTACCTCAGAATATTCTTTGCAGCAATCAGGTGAACATGTATTGGATCTGTTAGGAACTGGATCAATGTGTTCACAGCAAATAAAATATTTGGTCTCGCATTCGTCAGGTACATCAAGGACCTAATCATTTGACGATACATTGTAGCATCAACCGACTCGGATGAAGCATCACTCAATAACTTCACGTTTGATGCCATAGGTGTGATCATGGCCTTGCAGTCCATCTTCCTAAGCCTCTTCAGGATATCTACTGTATACTTCCCTTGTCCAAGGGAGATTCCATTCACACCCTACCACAACTCCATGTCTAGAAAGTAATGCACCATAACCAAGTCCTTCATCTCGAACTCGGCAGCAAGTATCCTTCTTACAAATTTAATGAGTTCCACTTTCTCTGTCAGGAAAAATTCATCGACATATAACAGGAGCATCACTAGTCTTCCGCCTTCAACCTTGAAGCAAAGGTTGGAACCTGATTTACTCTTAGTAAATCCTAGAGCCATCAGTGATTTGTCCATCCTATCGTACCATGTCGAACCTCAGGATCTTCTATATTCACTCCCTCTGAAGCGGAGCATCATTCTCCCTCTGCCTTCCGTGCTTTATGTATCATGTACTGGAGTGTCAAGTAGCTTCCTCTACTACTATTATTCTATGTATCCATCTAGGTCCACTGGATACCAAGATCCTCTATCTTGAAAACGTTCTTATCTCACCCATATGTGAGCTTGTCATCCTCTATAGGCTTTCATATTCAACCTTGTAGCAAAGGTTAAGATCTTCATCACTCTAGGTGATCTTCAAGCTCCTCATGTATGTGTTATCCCATGGGTGTCTTCTGAGCTCGTATAAGACCTTCTTTAATTTGCACACATGAATCTTCCTTTCATGTGTCTTAACTTCCAGTGGTTGCAAATGTCTCTTTGTAGTCTATTCCTTCTTTTCGTGAGAAGCCTCATGCTATGAATCTTTCCTTGTATCCCACGATGTTGCCATCTATTGCATGTTGGATCATGTAGATCCATATGGAAGACATTACGAACTTCCCTTCAGGTCTCGATACTACATCCTAGACATCATTCTTCTTGAACTGGTATTCTCCTTCCCTTTCTTCTTGGGTACTTCTTCATAGCTAGAAGGCTCTGCATCAATTATGTAGCTCAATAGTGTCACATAATTAGAGTTTCTCTTAGGCCTCTTGAAGTATCTTCATACTATTCTTCATTTCGGATAATTTATTGAACTGTCGTCACTTGTTCTTCGGAACAAGTCTCATCCTTCTTTTCTTGTAGGCGATTGTACGCGACATTTCCTACAAGTCAAATGTATTAGTTGTATGGTTAGAAACATTTCATAAAGCATATTCATAATGGAAAATTATTATGCATAAAGATATGATCATGCAACTATTTTATCCAATACAACATTCATCCATTTCTCACAGAAACTTTCTAGATGCCTTCCATCTATACCAAGACATCATTGAGATTGTGAACTAATCCAATATGTTAGCAAAGAGGTTTCGTTCTAGATAAGTAGCAATGGAGAGTTGTATAACACCATGAGCTACTTACCCATCACATGCATATTACTAGTATACTGTCAATAATGCAAACATTCTATCATGCATAATACATCAACTGAATATAAACAAATCCATAACAAAATAATATCATGAAATGATAATTGAATACTTATCTTTATTTGTTTCGTGGATAGACTCATTCTTTCAGCTTCATCATCTTCTCCATTCATAACATCATCCTTTCTTATCCAAATGCTTAAGACAGAAAAGAGGTTCTTCAAGAATTGAGTTCTTCATATTCCTCATCGCTTGAGGGATCTTCTTTGAATCGTGAGCGCTTGATCTTAAGTTTCTCCCATCTTCTCTTCTCTTATTATGGGTCAAGCTTTATCTTGTGTGTGCTCTTCCCAGAGTATGCTGAAAGTAATCACTTCCTTCCGGCACACATTCCTCGAATGAATGAATCCTATGATCCTGGGAGGCCATTCAAGGTGGTTATCACAACTTTTGCATTCTCTACTTCTTCTTCCATTGCTTCAAGTTGTTCTTTGATTTGAGAGACCCTTGTAAGTATGACTGTATGGTCTCTGCATTCTCGATCTTTACATTCTTTAACTGGTTTCTATTAGTCATCTTCTTATTTATGTTCTTCCCTTCAAATATCTTGGTCAAGGAATCAAACATCTCTTTAGGTGTCTTTAGGGAAGAAACTTATGGTATACGGTGATCCTTGATTGAATCAACAATGATATTCTTGGCCTTGACCAAGATCTTCTTGTGCAAGGCTTTAGCCTCATCTCCCTCTGGAACTCAAACCTCTCCACTTATTTAGGTGTCTAATTCATTTTCTTCAAGAACGAGTGAAATCCTATACTTCCATGCTCAGAAGTTTTCAGCTTCACCAATCTTGTCATCAAGCTGGTGTGATTAGTCATCTTGAAATGAGAACCTCAACTATAAATAGAAAAAAGATTAGATCTTACCGATTTGAGGTGTCCGTCCTGGTTCCGGAGCTGGATGATCTAGGGTTTTTCAAAGAAACCTTAATTTTCAAAACTTATAATATTTCATATCTTATTGGATGGAAATATGGGCCTCTTCAAGGAGAGCTGTCCAATGTACTCATTTTCTAAAAACAGTGGAGGGAAGCTCCCAGAACAGGAAGCCATAGTTTTCCAATTTCCTTTACATAAATGCTTCATATTGTTTCTGTGGTATCTCTAAACGTATTGCTCCTATCTATCTGAATTTTTTTACTGAGGTAGCCTCATCTATCCTCTTTCCACCACCATAGGTTTGAATAGAATTGGTTTCACTAATTGGGACTTATGATAGGTTTCCCACGATGACTTAATTTAGGGCTGTTCAACATAGAGAACTTTTACGGAATTCCATGTGTCACTGTTTCATCATTAGAGTCCAAAACTTTTACCATAGAAATTACATTTCGTAAAATATCTAGAACATCTTTCACAATTTAATTTGGATCTTTGTAGCCCGAGATATAGCAATTATCCCTAGGTGTCCTGTTTAGGGATCAATCGTGGAAGAGGCTGGAACCCTGATTTGGAGGAATCATATCTCTCAGAATATAGTGAATCTAAGGCTGAAATCTATACAAAATATTCATCATGAACATTTCTTTGTCCTGTTAAAATTTCAGCTTTTGAGCCTTCTCCAATATCGAGACATAGTGAATGTACCAAAACTACAAGTTTTAGTATTTTAGGGTTTTTAAGGTCTCGGGTCAAATTAGGGTTTGACTTTCCCAGATTTTTACTCAACCAAAAAATTTGACCTTGGAATCTAAACTTTGATTTTGATGAGGAGAGAAATCCTATGCTGGGATCACTAAAAAATTCCTCTTATGTAAAAAGCCCTAATTTCCTGCAACAAAAACTGAAAATGCCTGTAATCAAATTCTGCTTCGACAGAAATATGCACCCTTCAACAGAGAGTTAGCCTATCCTCCTTTTGCTGATGATCTATGGAGAGAGACCCAAAAATTAAGAAGCCCTAGTTTCTGTAGCTAGACAGTGTCTTCTTCTCAGGTTAGCTCTCATACCATGTTTGATTTTTATCATTTAAGCAATATTATCTTAGGATCTTATCTAAGAGAATAACATGCACATAACTCAATCACAAGAGACAATAGACAGAAATATTTTCCTCAACGAAAGCATAAATGATAAAACCCCGCAACTTCCTCAGAGATAGAATGAGCACCAATGGCAGCAGTAAAACCTAAAGACAAAAAGATGGTCTCCAACAGTTATTCTCTCTCTCACTTGAGTGAGATTTTTCTCTCTCACCTATGCGCTATAGCTGGGTGAGTGTGTGTATCAAATAGAGAGGCTCACTCTCTATTTATACTAGCTTCCGACTTGACAATTAATTATGAGGGCTGAATTATCTATGAGAGTCTAATAACCTTAGTGCCCCTCAATTGTGGGGACTTTTCCCCCCTTATCAACAAGGAGGGTTAACCACAACTCAAGTGTGGGGACTATTGCCCCGACTTACAACGAAGGGTTAACCTCATTGAATTTACATGACTTGATTACATTAATGAATCTCCCAATAGAAACATCTGGGACCAATGAAATACAATATATGAAATATACAAGTGAATACATTCCGAAGTTACAAATACATCATCATCCCGCTGCCAACGAGCCTGTTCACTGACCCCAATGTGTTTACTTGCACTTAATAGGCTTCCTTGTTTAAAGATATTACTTAGCTCGGAACCGCTGCCAGCAAGCCTGTTCAGTACTCCAATGGGTTTGCTTCGTATAAAATTTTGTTTTTTTTAACATGTGGAAGCCGGTTGGTACTTAGAGCGAGCTAAGCCTGCTAAACACATAATTGAGATTTATGAATGTGAATCTTATAAGTAAAGAAAAGTTTATAATGACCTAAATTATAAATCATGTCAAAAGATAATAAATTGAAGTTGTTCTTGGACTACTCAGTCTATCTTCTTCATATAAAGAAGTAATGTTCCCCACAAGTAGGAATTCCACTTATCCTTGAGTTTTCTCAAAAATCCTTAAGAGACAAGTTTGGATAATGAGTATAGGATGAAAGAGTAGTCCTTAGGTGTAAAATAGAACTTTGAACCACATGATGATGAAAATAGGTCTTAAGCAACTGGTTTAATGATAAGTAGGAAATATACATATCTGAATCAATCACCATAAAAGCATAAGGAATCATCAAAGAAAGTGGGTAGAAACAATATAGGGGATATTGGAATTTCATTATAACTCCTTTTTTTTTTAAATAGGATGAATTATAAGTTCTTAGAGCACTTCCTTTTTTAGGAAACATTTCACGGGCTGGTTGAAGAAACAAGGCTCTTATAATCAAACTGTAAAACCACTTGTTAGATGATTCAAAGTTTTATTCACAACAAAAACATATGCATCGAGAAAAAGTCATCTAAATTTTATCAAAATTTAGATAAAGGAAAAGAGTCTTTCTATTTTATTTGAAAAAATTCCATAAGCTGATTATACAACCAAATTCCCTGCATAAATGTAGTCATCTTGTCAAAAATGAATTTTATTTATTGAAGAAGTAAAGATATATTTACATATGTACATAAAAATAACACAAAATAGTTTAAGAATCAAGACGAGGAGGAATGACTTCCTCTTCAACCAGCTCCATCTCCTTTTGTTGTAAGACATTCTTCATGAAATCTTATCTAAAGATTGGTTGATGGCAAAGTCTAAGTGTGTGTCCATTTATGACAAAGGAAGTTTGTGAATCATCAATTGTCTTAATCTCTACTGACCCATTATCGAAGGTTGTAACTACCTCATATGGACCCATCCAATGGGTAGTTAATTTTCCTTTGAAATTTTTATACCTTGAGTCAAATAGCAATGCCAAATCTCAAGTATTAAACTACTTTTGTTTAATAAATTTATCATTCCATTTCTTTCGTTGATTTTGTATTAACATTGTCCTTTGGAGTGCATCTTTCCTAACCTCATCTAATTCGTTAATCTATAAGATTCATTGTTTATGTGCCTCTTCTAAATCCATACCTAATTGCACAGCCATACAAAAAGTCTTAACTTGGAATTCAATAGGTAAAAGGACTTGTTTCCCATATACTAACTCATGGGGTGTATGTCCATTAGTGTTTCTCCAAGTTATTATATATGCCCACAAAGCCTTTGGGAGTCTATCTGCCCAATCTTTATGATGTAGCTTAATAGTTTTGGTTAATATGGCTTCCAATACCTTATTGGTTGATTCTACCCGGCCATTGGCTTGTGGATGGTAAGGTGAGGATTTGCAATGTCATATACTATATTTCATGGTAAGCTCTTTCATTAATTTAGAGGTGAATTGATAACCTTGGTCATTGATGATTTCTCTAGGCATACCAAATCGAGTGAATATCTCTTCATATATAAATTCAACCACATATTTCTATGTAGCTCGGAACAAAGCTTTAGCTTCTACCCATTTGGTGACATAAGCTGTGCAAACCAGGATGTATTTCTTCTTATGGGACATGGGAGAGATTGGTCCTACAAAATCAAGAGCCCACTTCTCAAAAGGCTCAATCATGACCTGAGGCTGTAAAGGCATCTCATACGATTATGTAGGTCTACCCATTCTTTGGCAACTATCACATCCTCTAACATATCTGGAAGCATCCTTAAAGACTCTTGGCCAGTAATAACTATAATGCAATACTTTGTATGTTGTCCGCTTGTCAGAAAAGTGTCCTCCACATGGCCCATCGTGGCATTCACGGAGGATTTCTGTCATCTCGTCCTCCTGTACACATCGCCTAATAATAAGATCTGGGCCAATATGGAAGAGGTCATTATCAACCCAAGAGTAACTAGAACTCTGGATGACAATTGGATGTTTCTCATGAGGAGACAAGTGGTTTGGTAGCTTCCCAGTTCCCAAATAATTAGCAATGTCCACAAACCAAGGGGTTTGAAAAGACACAGCAAATAGATGTTCATCGGGGAAAGTATCATCAGCTGGTTTAGTACCATCATCATGTTGAATATGAGAGAGGAAATCTGCTACCAAATTTTCTCTACCAGGTCGATCGACGACAGTGATATTAAATTCTTGTAATAGAAGAAGCCATCGGGTCACTCTACCATTGGTATTTGGTTTATTCATCCAAAATCTGATGGAAAAATGGTTCGTGTGCACAAAAACTTCATATCATATGATGTAATGACAAAACTTATTAATAGAGTAGACTACTGCTAGAAACTCCTTCTTAGTAACAGTGTAATTTAGTTCAGCAGGCTTCATATTTTTGCTAATAAAATATATGTCATAAGATGCTTGGCCCTCTTTCTGACCAAGAACTATTCCTATGGCTATGTCAAAAAGCATCAGTGGATATATGAAAAGGAAGGGACCAATAAGGACCCCTCAGTATTAGTTCCACTGATATTTTAGCTTTTAAGACCTCAAAATCACTTTGGCATGATTCAGTCCATTGGAACTCTATATCCTTCATAAGCAGGTTAAACAGTGGTGCAGCTATTTTAGTGAAATCTTCAATAAAACGACGATAGTAACCCACATGACCAAGAAATATTCTTACTTCCTTTTCAGTTTTTGGAGAGGGGAGACCAAAACTTACTTCTATCTTAGCAAGGTCTACCTTGATCCCTTGTGAGGAAACATGATGCCCCAAAACTATGCCTTCTGTTAATAGCATTTTACATTTTTCATGAATTAGAGCTAGATTTGTTTCCTGACATCAGATCAATACTTTTTCAAGATTATCGAGAGCTTCTTGAAAGGTATTACCATAGGCTGTAAAATCATCCATATACACCTCTACACAGTTGTGTATAAGATCAGCAAAAATTCCTAAAATTGCACGCTGAAAAGTGGCAGGTGCATTACATAAGCCAAATGGAAAAAATCTATAGGCATATGTCCCCCAAGGACATGTGAAAGTGGTCTTATACTGATCCTCGGGTGCTATCAAAATCTTATTGTATCCACTATATCCATCGCGAAAATAAAAATATTGTTTGTTGGAAAAGGTATCTAGCACTTGGTCAATGAAGGGAAAAGAAAAGTAGTCCTTAAGCGTGGCTTTATTCAATTCTCTGAAGTCAACACAAATATGCCATTTCCTTGTGACTTTCTTTGGGACTACCACTAGAGGAGATACCCATTTACTATCTGAAATTGGGTAAATGAAAACAATATTGAGGAGTTTTTGTAACTCTTCTTTAACTATGTTTTTCAAAGCAGGGTTCATCCTCCTCTGAGGCCGGCTTATCGGGGATATACTGGCATCCATGTAAATATGGTGAATACAAGTTTCAGGGTGTATACCTTTCATGTCGGTGTATTCCCATGAAAATGCTCTGGATTGGATTTTAAGGACCTTAAGCAATTGTTCTTATTGACTCTCGGTTAACCCTGCATTTATGTGTAAAACTTTTCCAGGGCTAACTTCACAAGGCATGGTATAAGACCCCATATGCTCTTCAATTGCAAAGACACATGGTGTATTCACGAATGTTGAGAGGGACATATTTTCTTAAAACTCAGCCCTAAAAATTTGATCAAGTTGAGCAAAAGACTAAGGAAAATCTATACAAGTTGTTGAAGAGACAAATTGGTTTAACACATTCTCAGTAGTTTGCTCCTGAAGTGCCCAAGGGTATTCACTAGGAAAGAAGATATCTTCAATGTTTTCATCCCCAAAGGGTAAATCTAACCACCACAAAGTTTCAGTTACAGGTTGTGTTGGGGGGTATAAATCCAGTTTTTGTGTGGACAACCCATTAGAAATGGTCATTTCCCCGTCCCTACATCCTATGAAGGCGTTGGTGGTAGCCAACCATGGTCTTCGCAGTATAATAGGATTTCCTTTAGAAGGATCCTTTGATTCTACTACCATGAAATAGAATGGATATTCCCATGAGGCTACTGATACAACAATGTCATCTAGAACCCCAACAGGTTTTGTCGTAGTGCGGTCTACTAGTTCCAGAATTGAGGGGGTCGGTCGGAGAAATTGTCCCAACTGTAAAAATTCTAAGACTGCAATGGTCATAATATTAATAGCCGATCCTAAATCAATAAGTGTATTGTCTATGGAAGTATTATTTACGATAGCAGTCACTACTGGACTCCCTGGATTTGTATACTTTGCATTTCTAGACTGGTCAGTCATACATTCAGACATTTCTCCTATAACAAGAATAGTGGGTGGATATTTTTGTTTCTTTCCTCGTTTCTTAATTCAAAGTCCCTTTATTACCTTACTGTAAATTGGTATATCCTTAATAGCTTGTAATAGAGGGATCTTGACACAAGAATTTTTTAATTCATTCAAAATATTGTACTCAGGATGGATTATAGGTTTTTCTATTGCTAATCGCTTCAGAGATGGAGGGACTCTTTGTTCTTGAGTTGGTTCTTGCCAAGGATGGGTATGCACTGGAATATTTGGCACATCCTACAAAATAGTATCATTCATGACTTCATTAGGGTATTCTACCTCTTCATTCTCTTCACGAATGATAACTGGTGACTTGGGTCTGTCATTCACAACTCTTCCAGATCGCAATTGTATCTCGTGTACAGGTACAGTCGAAATAACGTAGGATGGAAGAGTTTGCAACTCAATGTTGTTAAGAGCTTGAGTTGGCTTATTATTTGGATTATGTATCGGTTGTGTAGGTAACAATGTAGGTCATGGAGGGTTTGTATTCTGGAAATGATGAGATTGTTGTGTAATAAGGGCGACTGGAGGCACAAATCCTGGTAAAACATGTTGGGTATTGGCTGAATTTTGAGGATAAGTATGATTAGATGTAGAGATAGGCGGTGACTGGGGGTAGGACTATCCCCTCCACCCCTGTGGCCAATACTGTTTCTAAGTAAAATGAGGAGGAGGAGGATACTGGGGTGGCTAATGTTGCCAACTTGTAGTGTTCCACTGTTGAGGTGGTTGGTAGGGTAGTTAATAAGGTGGGGGTTGTGGTGAAAAATTCTGATATGGTGGTGGGTCCCTTGGTTGCCAAGGAGGCCTCCTCGAGGTTTCACCAATGTGCCCACTTTTATATATGGCTTGTAACCCCAGTAACGATGGGAAATCGTCTGTTGGATGCTCCTTCGTACAAATATGACATGCAGAGATGTTATTTAATGTAATTTCCTTTGGGGATGTTCAATTCTGCATCTTGGACAGAAAATGCTCATTTTTGCATGTTCCTCTTCTTGCCTTTTCTTAGCTTGTAACGCATCTAGTTGGGAACCCATTGCTCCTAAAATATCATTTTTGAAATTTTCCAATAGGTTTCCTAACTCTATCCTTGTGACTCCTCCTGAACTGGGAGTATTTCCTTTTAGATTTCTATTGTAAGGCTCTCGAATATTTCTCCCAACTTTACCCCTACTTCTAGAGTAATTTCTACACATCTTCCCAATCTGTGCGAAGGATTTGTGGGAGACATCGCCAGAGTCCATGATGTAGAAATTTCGATACAGATTAATGTATTCCTGAGATTCTCCTGATCTAACAAATTTGCCTCTTGTTAAATACAGAACCGCTTCTACTCTAAATTATTGCGGAAACAATTAAACCACGATTGACATAACAATGCACAGAGTGAAATATCAATAATACACAACACAATGTTTTCCAGGGAAAGCTTAAAGCTCAAAACCCCACTATCATATATATGTATATCATGAATCATGAAACAATCTCATACAAAACTCTAATCCAAGAGCTCTCAGTAAAATACGAAAGTCTCACCCTGTCATACACAAATTAGCTAATCATGCGCCAATTCCCTGTGTTCAGACAGCCTGCCTCCTCTGCACAAACGCTGATGCGCAAACTCCTCTGCGCAACCTCTAATGAGCAATTCTCCCCAATTGAATCGAATCCAATTGAAACTCTATTAATTGCTGCGTTTGCTCATGCTTATAAGCATATTCACTGCATGTGTGAACAAATCATAACTGACAGTCAACTGTCCCTTTCACCTATGATCTCAACTGGTGTCCATTGGAATGCATATAGTTACCGGTGGAAAGTCTTCAGTTGTATTCGAGTTAACTTGTGAGTTTAGTGAATTAACTAATTCACTGAACTCACACTAATACAACTAAACTTAACTCACTTAACTACACTTATAATTCTGTTACAATTCCAAATCACTCAGTTATGAACGAGATAACAGACTAATAGTTATTGTCTAATTTAATTAAGGGAAAAGTAAATTAGACACATGTTTCTTGTTGACTTTTCAACACTCCCTCTCAACAAGAAAGGGATTATCCTTCACTCCAATCCTGTCCCTATGATATTCAAATTTGCTCCTGGTGAGCGCCTTTGTCAGAATGTCTGCATCCTGATCTTCCGTAGGAATGTATTGAAGCAACATGATCTTCCGCTGCACACAATCTCTGAGATGATGATACCGGATATCTATATGCTTAGATCTGTCATGAAACACAGGATTAATCGAGAGTTTAATGTAACTCTGATTATCACAATAAATCACTGTCGGATCTAAGTGAGAACCAAACAATCCAACCAAGATCTTCCTCATCCAGATAGCTTCACATGCAGCTTGGCTCACTGCCATGTATTTCGCTTCAGCTGAACTAAGTGCCACGGATCTCTGTTTCCTGCTGTACCAGGACACAGCTGTAGATCCGATACTAAATATCCCTCCTGATGTGCTCTTTCTGTCCGTTGGGCTGCCTGCCCAATCTGCATCCGTGAAGCCAAGCAACTTCACCTCATCCGTCTGTCTGTACCATAATCCATACTCAACAGTGCCCTTCAGATATCGCAGGACATGCTTCCCTGCCTTCCAAAAGAGTTTGGTAGGCTTAACCATCGCTTGACTTAGCTGGTTAACCGCATAGCAAATATCTGGCCTTGTATTCACTAAATACATTAGCGAACCTACTAACTGTCGATAGACAGTAGCATCCACTACCTCTTCAGAAGTAGCATCCACTTTCCTCCAGTTTCCGGGAAGAGGAGTATCCATGGGTTTGCAGCCCTCCATGTGAAACTTACTCAGTATCTCTCTTGCATACTTTTCTTGAGACACAAACAGTTCACCATCTCGCTGCCATATTTACAAACCAAGGAAATAATGAAGAAGGCCCAAATCCTTCATCTCAAACTCCTTTGCAAGGTCCTTCTTGCATGAGTGTATCAGCTGCTCATCACCTGTCAATATTAAATCATCAACATAAAGCACAATGATTAAAAGCTTACCCTCCACCACCAATTGGTATAGGTTTGCATCTGCTTCACTTTTGGTGAAGCCTAATCCGGTGAAATAGATGTCTATTCGAGTGTACCAAGCACGGGGTGCTTGCTTCAGCCCATACAGTGCTCTCTTGAGTTTGCACACATGTGACTCTCTGTCAAAGGTCTCAAAACCTTCAGGCTGCTCAATGTACACTTCTTCCTCAATGATCCCGTTGAGGAACGCAGTTTTAACATCCATCTGATGAATGCGCCAGCCCATCTGCGCTGAGAGTGCAAGGATGGATCTTATGGAAGAGTACCTTGCAACAGGTGCAAAGGTCTCACCATAATCTATCCCCTCAATCTGTGAGAAGCCCCGGGCCACAAACCTGGCCTTGTATTTCTCCACACTCCCATCAGCAGCTTGCTTTACCTTGTAGATCCATCTCGAACCTACCACTGATTTATCAATCGCTCTTGGGACAACTTCCCATGCACTGTTTTTGACAATGGAGTCATACTCCTCTACCATAGCATCAACCCAAGTGGGCTCCTTCACTGCTTCCTGAAAGGAAGATGGTTCAGTCACAATACATTTGCTCATAAGAGCCATGTATCCAGCAACTCGATCAGGAGACTGTCTCTGCCTGCGCTGTGAAATAGGGGCTCCTATATTCTGTGCAGCATCTAGTCTCAATTTATCAACTTCCGTGGTGTACTTTCTGCCATTTCTGATGGATGGCTCTGCTTTGGTGGTTTCCTCTACTCTATGAACCTCTTCATGTGGCTGATCCACATCTTGAGACTCATCTTTGGGAACCAACAGTTCCTCTGCTGCATGCAAATCTAACTCCCTCTCAAGTGACAATCGCATGGCTTTCTCCTCATCAAATTTTATATCCCGTCGCACAGCAGTCATCTTGCTGTTTGGCAAATACACTCGATAGTTATGGGGCGTTTCTGTGTACCCCACAAATATCCCAACTTCAGCAGTCGGTTCCAGCTTCTTCCTGGCATCCTTGTTCACATGCACATAAACAGATGAACCAAAAATTTTAAAATGTGAAACATCAGGTTTCTTACCAGTAAACGCTTCTTCAGGTGTACTTATGCCAAGTACTCTATGAGGACAACGGTTCTGCACATAAACCGCAGTATTGCATGCCTCTGCCCATAAATGCAATGATAGGCCTTGATCATGCAACATTGCTCGTGCTGCACCCACGATCGTTCTGTTCTTTCTCTCCGTGACCCCATTCTGCTATGGGTTATGGGGCGCTATGAGTTCTCTTCGAATTCCTTCTCTACGGCAGAAGTCTTTGAATTCGTTAGAGATGTATTCTCCACCATTATCGCTCCTTAGAGCCTTCACTTGTTTCCCCGACTCTTTCTCCACCAATGCTTTAAACTCACAGAACTTTGAGAATGTTTGACTCTTCTTCTGCATGAAGAAGATCCAGGATTTACGAGAAAAATCATCAACAAAAATCACATAATACCTGTGTTTTTC
>LPNX010432424.1:3603-25312 GCA_001517045.1 Pseudotsuga menziesii | reverse complement strand
TAATTCTGTTACAATTCCAAATCACTCAGTTATGAACGAGATAACAGACTAATAGTTATTGTCTAATTTAATTAAGGGAAAAGTAAATTAGACACATGTTTCTTATTGACTTTTCAACACATGAGATTAAGGATTTCTACCAGGTCTTCTGAGATCCCTTTAAGGAAGAGTGTTTGTACTGCATCTTCTCGAAGGTCATTATGTTTAGATTTATGTAATGTATAAATAAATATTTCAAGATAGTTTTCCAAGCTCTCGTCTTCGAGTTGTTGTATCTTAAAAATATCGTTTCAAGAGTCTATGGGTTTATAATACTCTTGATATTTATGCAAGAATGTAGTTTTCATATCTTCCCAAGTCTTGACACTATATTCTCCTCATCCAATGAACCATCTTAATGCAGATTCTTTCAGTGTAGCAGGAAATTTTTTTAATTTATGAGCATCTTGTAGATAGTTATAAATTCTACAAAGGATGTCAAACTTGAACAAAAATGTGTCTGGGTATTTATTACTCTTCCCACAAAAAGTAGGTAAGGAGGAAGGAGGGATGTTCTTCATATTTACATCGTGTACAGTGTCTAAAATAGGGAACCCAAAGGTAGTCTCAGTTTGATTTTCTCCTTCCCCTTCATCATTTATAACCTCATCATGATCTTCATTCTCTCCCCGTCTCTCCATTTAGGTTTGATTCCTAAAGAGTGTGTACCTAAGAGGCTCCTTTTGAGGTGATAATGGGGCGTTCCAACGTTCTTTTGCGGGGGAGATCTTCCTATGATCAACTATGTTTTTGTTAAGTTCTATAGGGATGGTAGGTACTACTGTGGAGGTTTCAAACTGTGAAATAATTATATTTGTTGAGCTGCCAAAGAGAGCTTGCACCTGGGACGAATCAATGAAATTAACATAGTTAGGATCCCCCACTAATGAGAAAGTTGTATCGTTTGGTTTCTGCACTAGTGGAGGGTTTAGGATTTCCAATGGCTGACCTCTTGGACTTCTTCAGAAATGGGGTCTTTAGGATTTCCTACCAGGATTTCTTCACCGTCTATGGTTTCTCCTATAAATTCTTTAGGTTTCCAAGTAGAACTAATTCCTATGTGGGTTCTCTGATACCTTTCTGTTGAGTTATTGGTTGGGGTATTTCACCCCCCGTAAAGGTTAGTAGGAATTTTAACAAGGTTTTGAGAGCTATTTCTAATGTATCTACCCCTCAAATCTCTAAGTCTGTTCATGAAAAGCTAAACTAAAAATAAATCCTATAATACCACTATTACTGTTGGATTTGGGGGCTCCTGTTATAACAGATGCGCGGGTTCTTACCTCTCGTCTTACCGCTCCCCCACCACTAGCCTATTCCCAAAATTCATAAGGGGATTCTACTTATTCTACCTTACTGAACAACTCCTCGGCAATGGCATAAAAAATGTTGGGTGTTATAATGTCTTAATTAATTCACCAAATATTCAATTATCGATCGAGGTTTGTAATCTTAGAGCTGATACAAAATATATGCGAAGGTATAAAGGTTCCTAAGGTGTCGTGGAAATATTTTAATAAAGAAAAGATCGAAAGATCTTTCAAAATGAAAAACCGAGTCAAAATCTGAAAATTCAACTACTAAGGTAATTAGGTTGGGACATATGTATTAGATTAGAGAAGTATCAAGCTATACTACTCTACTCTATCAACCATAACACTACTCTAAGAAATTAAACTACTTCTCTACAGTGTACTAACTATAATGCTTCTCAATCTGTGAATTAGAAAGGTTTGGAACAAAATTAGAACTCCTATGAAAGATTATGTTATGTAATACAATATTATGATTATTTAATTAATCTAAGAAACCCAATAACTATACTATACAGGTGGTTTGACAAATACACAGTGATTGAACCAATTTATCTAGCTCCACTCTCCTTGATTATTCTAAGGATATGCATTCATGGTTATCGGTACTGGACAAGGAGGTGTGTCAAAATGGCTTTCAAAAGAAGTAAAGAAACTGAATGAAATTAGATCTAACTTAACTTCCACAATATATTCAAAGTAAGGAGTGTCCAATTACAGGTGATAGTAAACATTGTGATTTATTCCATAATCAAATGACTTTAATAGAAAAATATATTATGAACAACTAACCTATTAATTAAGAAACAAAACTCTTTTAGTAATTACTTGAAAGTTAAAGGTATACTTTTCTTATATGAAACATGCGTGAGGAAAATATGATGTAGAAACAAGTAGAAAACTTAATAAATGAAGCATGTAGAAAACTTAATAAAAGAAGCAAGTAGAAAACTTAATAAAGATGTCTTCTCTAAATCCTATTCTATGAAACTTTTCAATATCCACATAGTGAAGAAAACAGGTCCTATGCTATGATCAATTTACAAAGTACTGGTGTGTTTCTCTATAAATTAACATGTTTAATTCTAAATGCAATATACACAAAGATAAATTAGACTAAGCTAGAGATATAATTACCAAACGTTACAACAGTAGTGAATGAAAAGAATCAGAAACAAAAGAGACAAATCAAAACACAATTCAACACATACTAAGGTAAAAAGGAAGTCAAAGATAGGGATGGAACTTAATAGATACTTTATATGATCTAGACTAAGGTCCTAATTATAGATATAACCATTGTCTAATTACAAACATAACATAATTTAAAATCCTAAGAAATAGAACTTTAACCAGGTTTAAGACAAAATAGGAAATATTAAAGGCTGGACGAAGGACTAAATGGCAGACTGAACGAATGGTCTGAATGACAGTCTGTATGAGGAAAACAATGGAAATTAAGAAATAAATGGCCTAGATGATCTAAATATAAGCTGATTTCATGCACATGAGAATAATATGCATAAAGGACGGTAATTGATCCTATTTAGTAATTGAAGTAACAATGGAGTGACTTATGCTAATTCATGACTATAGAGAAACTATTATCTATTGCATTATGAAATAACTAAAGTATAACCAAAGTAAATCTACATCCAAATGAGAATTAATAGAACTAAACCTACTGTAAACTAAATCTAAGATATGAAAAGTAATCCAACCGTTATGTAATTATCAATATAAAACTAAACTACAAGCTAGAAGAAATACTGGAAATGAAACTAGAGGTAAACTATGTGCGAGACAGGTTACTTCAATTCAAGAAATAGAAACTATACTAACATCACAACATTACTCATAATGGAATATATGCTACGAGAAACAAATAAATGAACAATTTCAAATAACAGGAAACCAATTTGCATAAAAAAACAAAAATAGAAACTACTTATCTGCGAGAAAGAAGATAACAAGAACACACACGTAAATGGAGACCACTGGTTGTTGAGGGGCCCTCTCAGCAATCAGGGTGGCATGTTAATCAATCACTCATAGGAACAACAACATGTCTATGAAGAGAAAATAGAACATATATTGAACATTCAGAACAGATTTTTTACAGAGCTTTTTCTAATGTCGACTGATAGATTTACCAACTAGATAACTCCTGCTCTCGCTTGGAGGCGACTATATATAATGTTTACAAGGATGAGTGGGTTGACCCTTTCAGTGGTAAACTGCTCCTAAAATAGTCGGTCTTAATGGCAAACAAACAACCATACGACAACGTGCAGTCTTCCTCCTGTTATCTCACGCGTCGGTTATCCTCGCGCGTCCTGCGGCATATAGATTCTCATGAACGTGGCCTTGGATTATGGTGTCAAATGGAGAAAGCAGGATGGGGAGCCTTCTTAGAGCGAGGACCATCTTAACATCAACACGTGGAAAACAAAACAACTGAAGAGCGTTTTGTACTTTAATCACTTAGGAATATGCCGACTAACAGCACGCGGGCTGATCGGGAGGATGAATGGAAAGTTGGATATGCTCTACACATATCTAGCATGAATGCATGCCCAGTGTTAGCTCGTGTAAATACTATGATCTGCAAAATAAATTCATTTATCAAACATATTTCCAATTATAACAGAATTTCTTAGTAAAATCATGAAATAATATAAATAACCCAAGACTTGCATAAATTCCAAATGTGTTCATACCTGGGGCTAAATGGTAAGCTGTATGACAAGGAATATGTCAAAAAGGTGACAAAATAGATGCCAAAAGAGTAAATTACAAGCTGAGAAACTGGGATCAACATTGTTTTAAATTGCAAGGGGGCTAATCATTCCTTGGGATACCTACAATATTACAAGGTTAAACAATGCATTAGCTATCATAAGCTAAGTAAGACACATAACCTTGTAACACTAGCATCGAAATATGGTTTGTAAGGGGAGGGCTTAAAACGTTAAAACATGACGAATCCATCCTTATGAAAATACAAGTTAAGCATACAAACTATAGCATACGACAAGGCAGGCTTGACACATCAACTTTTAAAAACACCATAAGACTAAAACCTATATACTAGTATAGTGTTATATGAATCATAAATGGAGTATCATATTCAAGCCACGATGTATCCGATTTCATAGAATTTCGTTATAGGCTAAGTCCTAAATTTATAATGGGATGTTGGGATTATAATAATTCTTAATTGCTATGTGAAGCTAGGTTAGGTCTTAAATTGATCTAAACACTCTGTAACAAAAAAAAATTATGAATTTTTGGAGTTGTTACGTCAGGAACGGGAGATTGTTGGAGGTTAATTTTCTCCCCCCTCCATGTTTTATATGTGTTCGTAGCAGAGTTTAATGTGGATTTAAATGTTCACCCATTGATATAATTATTCCATCTAATGTATTCCATGTTGCTTAATGTGTGGTTGATTCTGGTGATATTGCATAACCCATCGTTTATAGTGGTTTGACATAATACTTGAGTTGTTCTTTGTCGGACCCATTAGAATTTTATCAAATATAGTTCTTAATTTTACAACGGATCACAGATGTCCAGAGAGCCTTCCAGACAACTCTGTCATCAATTCCGATGTCGGCACATCGGAAGTCAAAAGTCAACTCTGGAAAAAAAATAACAACATTACTAATCCACCCGACTTGTCAAAGTCTGAAATGTCCAGATAAGCATGGTAATGTCAGGCTGACTGAATTAAACTGTCAGAAAATTTATTAAAGGTGATTAAATAACTAGTCAATGAATATTAAAGAAACATTAAGGTATTTAATCATGTTTAGATCTTTGTTAATGTAATTTTAGTTACTATTTATCTACGCTTCCATAGTTTTGAGCTGATCATGGCTTCTGGTTATTTGTTCAACTATTTTTGTTGAAATTTTCATGTAATTATGGAGCCTTTTTAGAATTTTGCGGGTGTTTTAGACGGAAATAGTTATCTGTGTTATTGTGTAGCGCAAGGGTGCATTACAAAGTAGTATCTCTTACATGAAAATCTTATTGTATAAATATGTTTTCTTAATGAAATGTTTTATATTGTTCTGGCCAATTTTTGCTATAAATATTCAGCCTTGAATTTTCATTTCATGCAATTTTAAAATATACAAAAAAAATACATATACTATAATAGGCCCCAAAAATCATACAAAATACCAAAACGAAGAAAGTATAAAGATAAAAAAAAAAAACATAACAAAATGTGGTGGCTATCAAATATTGGTTGACTGAGTTCTTTGACACCCCAGAGCGAGCAATCATAAATGGGTTCCCCCAACATTTTATCCAAGTTTAGCATTCTTTGAATGTCTTTGTCATGTTGTTCAACTAGGAGATTTAAATTTTTTATTTTGTCTCCATATTCATTCACAAGTGAGGCGAGTTCTTCCTGCTTATTGATTTTCTCATTTTGTTTATTGTTGAGAGTGTGAACCGACTCTTTGAGTTCTTTCACTTAGAGGGATAGTTCCTTCATCATTTGTTCTATACGCATGTCAACTGGAAATTTCAATGGGTCCCTAGCCATTCTAATTTGTGACTGAATATTGATGCTTGAGTAGCAAATTTGAAAACAAATTATGGAAAATGGTTAATTGGAAACACCCAAATAACTACCTCTCCACTCCGGGCATGCCTCTTCATTATAAATACCAGCTTCGATGCTAATGAGTGTGACTATGATTTGAAAATTATGGTTTGGAGTAGTTGGAGGATCCGCAAATGGATCCGCAGATGGATCAAGCGGATCTGTTTATGTCACTAAACATGATAATTGTCATAATTTCCATAATTTTCACATAGTCCAATGAAAGGATAATCAATAATGGCTAATCCACATTTAGCCTGGCTAATCAACATTTAAGTGTTATTTTAATTCGTAGTAGATTGATAAATCTCAATTCTATGCATATGACACATTTCAAATTTCACATTCAATGATGAGTGTTGTAGACAATGGTTAGATCCAGGTTAGAGTTCACATGTTTAGACTAGGCATATCCAGTTGGTGAGCAATATTGCTATAATTAGGTAATTGGGCCTGGAGAACACTCCAAATATCTCCATGTGTGAAAATGAATCTAGGTATGTGTTGTCATACTTCAATTACATCAAAAATTAAATTGATGGTTATAATCTATGAAGCACCATATGTTTTCTTAATAAAAAACTTATAGTGGCAGTGAAATGATCAATCGTACGTGATATGGTTAGTCAAATTAGCATATGATATATTAAGAAATAAACTAATGTTTACAACCAAACAATATAGATAGACATGATTAAGGTTTCGAGTGCAATTTTTCCCTAGATTTGAGGTGTTTAGATGTGTTTTTTACCGCTAGTCCATCACCTGTTGTGATTTGGTAGCATAAACACAAATTGGATATTTTTATAAAAATCGTCATATTCCGGTCAAAATGTGTATACTTGTTCTCTTTATGATGGATATTTGAAAAACCTAGGGGAGTACACTGTGAACCTTCCTTCATTGTCTTTTTTCTTATTTGTTTGTTGACCATAAATTAGATGTTATTTGAGAAACCCTTCACCTTTTTTTCCCTAAAAGGCTTGTATTATATCTCTTTGCTCTAGAATTGTGAATGCATTTGGGACTATTTGTGATTCCATGGACCAAGATGTGTTCAATGTTATCATGAGAAACGATGTTTTGGTAACTCACCCTAGAAATTTTCGGGTGTCTGACATCGATAAGTTTTATTTTCGTGGTTCTTTGTTTCTAAACCCGTGGAAAATTTATTTTCTGTGTCTTTTCTCTATGGTTCAGTACAGTTTGGAGTGGAGCAAACTATGCTCCTATCTCTCCTTTCTCCCCTATGGACACTGATTTACTAGTTTTGAAGCAGGCTAGATTAAGAAAATTGAGAGAATGTTAAGGAGAATGACTTCTCAAGTGGAGGTATTGAAGGAGTCCATTTTCCATATCAACAACCACATGGATGAATGGGACAAGAAGCATGATCTAATTCAAGCCAAAGTCAAGTTACAATCAAAACAAATAGAACAAATTCACATTTCCAATGATTCATAGATGTGTTTCAATATGGTAGTCGTGTTGCACCTAGGAATCCAGTCTCTTGTTGGATTCTGTATAGACTCAAAATAAATAGAAGAGGAGACAATACAAGAAATTGTTATGGGAAAATTTGAAGTTTCGATTTCTCATGCCGAGGCTTAGGATCATAATGACCAATCCATGGATGCATCCCACAGTGGCCATGGATTTTCATAAATGTCTTGTTTAAATTTGTTATAATGTTAATTTTTTTAATATTGTTACTAGGATAGTTTATCTAGTAGTATATCCATAGGAATTTTATGGATATTCTATAGGTAATATGGTCTTACAAGGCTGAAGGTTTTTTGGAATATTCTGTTGAAAATTTGGCAAAAATTTTGTTATTGAAACCATTGTCAATCTTGGGCTCTTAAGTATTTTTTCGACCTTTTAATACAAATCACTATTCCATGTTTCTAATAATAACCTCACTTTTGGGTATATTCCAACATAATATTATAATTATCATCGTCTAAATTTCCATTCATCCACAAGGACCAAACAGTTTCAATCAAAATGAGCTCTATGCATGCTCCAATATTTTCATTGAGTGTTGAGAAATACCATTGATAATTTTGTTCGAAAAAATACTCAGTGAACACCATTAAACTTAGAGATAATAAATCAAATTCATTTGTTATTGAAATCATTGCAACCCTTGGGATGTTAAGTATTTCCTCATCTATTTCATACAAATCATTATCTAACTCTACAAAAATGTCTATATGATTATATCCTTCTACAGTATCCACTTAATCCCTATGCTACCACCTCTTCTTTGACAGGGATAGTTATTCATACACTACCTTATGTTATTGCAATTTCTAATCCATCTAGCTACTTATTCTCCATCCCTAATGTGCACATAAAAAAACTTGTTGTGTATTTAGATCTATTGTTAGGAGTGAAATCTGCTTGTGATGTCCTCTTAGGTGGACATGCCGTACCAATATTCTTATAAAGGAAAAAAATATTGACCCATTTATTCCATATTGAACAAGGAAGACACATTAAGTTAAACTTATCCTTGATACTCTCGACCTTCTCTATTTTGAATACGCTCTTACATTTTTTCTCAAACACCTACAACGTAAATAATGTGGAAAATTTATTTTTTTTAAATAATATAATCAATGCAATTCAAGTACATAAACCTACAATCCATTCAGAAGAAAGTTTGTTACCCCTCCCATGACTCGTTGGCTCACCGGAATTCTCCCAATGGTACCTAGCTTTCAAAATCTATGCAATTTACTCGGTCCGAACCCATATTTTGTTTGCCTCATTTTGTTGCTTGCAAAGATTTAGGATTATAGTCAAAGATGCAAAGGGATCTATAATTCGAGCCATAATCTCCCTCAATCGATCATGGAGAGTACTGTAAACTTTATTTTTCAAGATTTCCTTCGAAGCTTATATTGTGTGTTTCCCATCAAGAATAAAAAAGTGTACATCTTCCCTTGGAACATCTTCCTCTATTACCAATTCTGCAAATTTGTATGATTTCCTTGTACCCTCTCATGTTAAAGGAATCAATAATCCGTCTCTTTACAGGTGTTTGGATTTGCTACCATCAACTGCATCAATTTTGGTACCCATATTTCATTAATTAATCTATACTTGTACTCTTGAGGTGCCACATGACACCATTGGATACCAATTTTGAAAACGTTTCCATCAAAGATGAAAGTGGAGACACTTGTTTTGTTCTCCCCGTTGTTTTTTGCAATATTTTGGCTATCGTTTCCATCTTGGCCTCAACTGGATTTTGTTGCAACGAATTCAAAAGGAAAATTTTCATATCCTTGTCGATACTGTGTGCATACCGACACCTACAATATGTTTTTTGACAAAATATATAACAAATAAATTTGCCTTCAGTTTAATTATCGACCCGATTAGGTAAACTTCGAGTTGCTACACTGTATGTGCAAGGTAATACAATCTAAGGCTAAACTAGTATGATAATTTCAAAGAATGATAACTTTAATTCCTAAAAATCACAATCTATACTATGTTATCTAACCATCTGTTCAATAAGCACAAAGGAAAGAGATCATATCTATATAGTCTACTTTACAAAGGAAAATTCAATCATTTACTATGTGACATCAAAGATCAAAAGAAATATTTCAAAAACAAGTCCAACTACTCTTTAACAAGACTACTCTATTTTGTAATCCTAAGAAAAAAAGACTACTATTTGGCTAAAACATACACTTGTAGTCAAGCTAAGCTACATAATCATTGAAGAAATTCAATTCAAATCCAACTACCTTTTGTTTCCTAATCCACACAGAATGAAATTGTCAATAAAACTCTATAAAAGATAAAGGAAATAGTTGCATACAACCACTATCAAATTCTTAAGCTTAAAATTAAATTACCAACTAAACCACACAAATCAGCACTAGACCTTACAATCATCACAAAGACTATTAGCAATCTTCTAACTATCTAATTTCAAATCAAATGAAAACATTTTGATCAAGGAACATTACTTAAATGAAATCTGTAACTTTGAATTTTAGCACACAGTAAACCTTTCAATTTATCTAAATTTTCAACTAAACATAATTTGAGCACACGAAATCCTAATATTCAAATGATGCAACTGAAAAATAATATTGAATTTTACATTCTGGCCAGACTTTTCTAACCCACACAAACAATTTCTACAGCATAACTTATTTACTAAATTAGAAAACACCCAAATATATTTTCTTCACACTATTTGCAAATCTAAAGCTTTAAGATAAACCAATTGATTTTATAAGAAAAATAGATCTAAATCTACATCGTAAAACCTTAAGTGAATATTGTTAATGCAAACAGAGCATAAGGAAATAAATTGCATAAAACCCACAACATCTAACACACAATATTTTCAAACTCTTCTTGTCCTTTTCTTATTTATGCAAACCCTCAATACAATAAGTAAATCATAAGCAAGCAAATACTTTTTCAGAAAAATTCTTACAGTAATCTAGCAAAATGGAAATATTCGCAGGCAGTACATCAGTGTCGAGTGAAGGTGGGCCCCCTCCAAAAGTTGCTCAGCTGAGAATTAAGAACTCAAAATAATTACTAGATTCAATTAACAGTTTGCAAATGTATTACATAATAATCACCACCCATATTCCCTAGACTGAAGAGGCCCATTTATACAACAAAATCCACATAATAATGGATCAGAAAATCATTCAACAACCCAGGAAACGACCAACGAAAAAATGGGAAAATCACGTCTGTTCTGGAAAGGATTTCTCCATATTCGTTCACAAATTATGAAAACTTCCTATGGATAGAGGTAAATGGGGTCGTTTATGAAGTGGGTTTTGAACGGTTTCACCTGATTCTTCATAGATTTCCCAGAAATTAACCATGAAATTTGTTATCTAGTTAAAAACCCGTTTTTTACATAATATTTGAATTGTGAATTTCTCACATTTGAAAGGTTATGGGTGAGATATAATAGGTAAAGATATATATTGGGACATATAGAAAGAAAACCCATGTTTCCAAATTGATTGAAGAGACCCGAAAGTATGAGAATCAATGATTCTCATTCGCAGCAACGCAGGAACAAGTGTTGGTTTGGGTGCAGGATCAGGTACCAGATCAAGTGCAGGATTGGGTACAGAATTAGTGAAAGAAATATGCAATATAATAAAAAATCTAAACCCCAAATAATTTATTAGTAGATATAATCTCTTAAACTTGTATTTAAAAATGAACAATTAAAATTAAATAATAACAAGATTGTACCTTGTTATGATTCTTCGTTGAACATCCTTTAAACTTATGCAGATGATGTCTAAGTGACAATACATAAGAGAAAATACATGTAAACAACTTAAATTCTGGATTAAATGTGTCGATAAAACATGGAAAATGTAGGGCCATTGCCTCCCCCACACCAAATATCTTGCATGTCCCAATGCGAGAAAACAAAATTGATATTCAAAATTGATGACATGACCCACTCAAACTCTCAAGGCATTAACCAGCACCTGCACCTGTGGAGAAGAAGGAACATGTTTTGGTTGGATTCTCTTGAGTTATTCTAATTGCTGCTCTTGAGTTCTGATAAAAATCTCTCTACATTCCTGAAATTATGGTAAATCTAAAAGGTCAGAAAGAGACGTGGGTTCATGGCGATTGATCATGGTTAGAATGTGGAGTATCAACACAGAATGGTTATGAGGGTGCAAAGGGTATGGATACAAACAACTGAAAGTAAATATCCCTTTTCTATTATCCTCCCATTGTCGACCCATAATTACTAGGGATTTCATTCTGGAAGCTTGATGCTAACGAAGTGGAAGAGGAAAAATAATGATGATATGAACGATGATCCATTATTTTGTTAAGACTCCTACTTTCAATAACCAATGGCCACTTCAAGCCACCTGTCAAGATGTACAAGACCACATGGAAGGTAATGTTTTGCCAACGATCGTTTTCATAAAATGGAGGCATGTTCATTAAGATAATGTTATGGATAAAAACTTTAGATATTCGAATTCCTTATACTTTAACTATGACATATAAAAAGACTTAAAATGAGGTATTATAAATATGAATAAAAACAATTATACCTCAAATGTAAGACATTATAGTTAAAGGATTCAATTTACCTCTAAATTAAAATTATTCCGTGATTAAATTGAAAACAAATCAATAATTCAATACCAAAACCGGGGTTAGGATTGCATAATTTTTATTCCTTATTTAGGCACTCCAATACCAGATATCTCCTTAATGTTTTTCATATCAAACTAGGAATTAATTACAGATCATTAGACATTGATCATAAGAGTAAATTTTAAATTTCCTTTGTTCCTTGATATAAATATAGATCTGATAAGAGAAATGGTCAATCCATACATAATCAAATCTAATCTTTGTAAAAAGAAAAGAATGTAGGCCCGAGTAAATGAATTTTATAAACCAGACTCTAAGTTTTATCAAGTTCAACAATTTAATTAATCCAAATTCAATTTGTTTACCTTTGTATTTGTTCAATCCAACACCTTGTCTAGTACTCCATCCAGTACCTCATCCAGTACCTCTGCTATTAAGATATCAAAATATCCCCAAATTATTGTGGATGGCATTAGTAGGATACTAATGATAAGGTACAGATATTTCCTTGTCATGTTCTAAACAAAAGGCAAATAATCAGCAAGATTAAATCTCAATTAAACAAACTTTAAAATAAATCCAATTCTTATTGACATAACTCAAACGCATATTTATTTCCCCTTTTTATATAGAAATACTATCATGGATCAACATGTTTTGCTTGGTCAAGAGTCCTCCCTACTGAAATGCATAAAAAAACCAGTCAAAATGGTTCAACTTTACACAAGAATGTGCAAGTGATAAAGATAAGGTTCCCTGACAAGTTCATTGAATCATATTAATCATCTGGACACTCTAGTGGAAAAATCCTCCTAAATAGTAAGGATTCGTAAGCAAAGAATCAAATTACCTTAAGAATATTATCCACTGGTTGTTAGATAAATTAATTTGTTAAATTTAATTTTATCCTAGCACGTCTTTTAGCTCTTACAAGAGTACCTTGTTCATACAAGAAAGTATCAATGAAACATGATAATAGATACTAAGGTCAGAACCCACTGCCAGCGAGCTTGTTCAAAAATTCAGTGGTGTAACTATAATATCCAAGAAATTTCTTCCCCAAGCAGAATGCCCCATTTCCAACAGGAATGTTCAGTGCCTTTATGGGTTTTCCTGGTCATACCACAAGTCGGTACCCGCTGCCAGTAGACCTGTAAAACATCCCGGTGGTTTAACCTTTTTATATCATTTTTATTTTAGAGGCTTTTGTCCCAAATTAACCTTAAAGATAAAATTTATAAATTGCTTACGTTTAAGTGAAATGGGGGAGTTGCTCTAAAAACCCTTTTTAGGAGTGGAATGGTACTGGGTTGGAATATTTTTCTAGAACAATGCTTGTAAAAGTTTGGTTGCATGAACGATTAACTCTCGTAATTATGCTAATTCAATGGAAAGGCTATAGTCATATGTATTAGGGCCAAGGGATAATAACCAAAATATTCTTTAATCTCAACAACCATCTTCCTATGAACTTATTGTGGGGTCTTCAGAAAAATAATTCAATGCCCTTACTAGTTACTACTTGTAAAAGTACTTTCTCAGTCAAATGTAAAACCAAGTCAAAGCATACTAGTATACTTATGGTTTCATAAGTTTAAACAACTTGAAGCAGGACTAACTGGTAGAAAATATGTATAAACAAAGAAATACAAATCTAAAAACAACATGTGTCTAGATTCATGATAAAATCATTTCCTTACAGCAGAAAATTAACAACCCAGTACAGCTAATAAACATATTTTAAATATCTTTCTGATTATATTGGGAAAAGTTTCAGCCTTTTCATAAAATATCAATAATAAATAACATACCTTCCCGTCTTTTTTTTCAAATGTTTGGGTTGTTCTTGAAAATAGAAAATACCTTCAACCGACGTCCATTACCCCAAATGCAACTTGTTCATTATCAAATTTTTCAGAACCATGATTAAAAATAGTCACAATTTCATTTTACCCCGTGGTATTTTCCCTTTTATAGGTTGTGAGTTGTTGTGATAATAAATCCCCTGAAAGTATGGAATGGAGAGAATGTGTAAATTTTGATTAAAGATCTTAGTCATTTTATTGCAAAAAGAAAAATAATGAAGTTTCATTAATTTATAAACTAAACATGTAACTTTTTATTTATATACAAATTTTCATATTCTACCTAAGAAGAAAGAAAACATTTCTAATCAAGTGTATGAACTCTTACAATGTAACCAAGAACGAAGCAAGCTGAAAAATATACCTTTATCCACATATGAAAAAGTTGTTGAAGTGATTACCTAGGTATGGAGAACCAACCAACTTACTTGCTTCTATAACAGAAGTGTCTGAAGGAGGGAATGGTGTTGGGGTCTGGTTACCTCTTGGAACCAGCTTTCAATGTAGTCCTGGTACTCTCCTTCCTTCATCATGTCATGTAGATCCCCTTCTCCCGATTGATTGATTTCAAAAGTACATAGAGGATCTGCTGAGAACTCCTCAATTTCTAGATTCTCTCCTTCGGATGTAGTCCCCAATGTGTCAGCATATTATGAAGTCTTACAAAGAAAATCATTTTGTAGCTCTTGGGAATTTTGTTCATCAATCATGTCAGGAGAGGTTGATAAACTCTTAACTGCTATCAGGATGTGTTCTACCTGATAAGAAGAATTTCCAACCAGTGTTAGGATTTGAGAAAGTTGTCCCAAATTGATGGTCACCTCTGAAACCATTTTGTCAACTTTTTGTTCTTGTCTCACACAAGGATTAGTGTCTGGGGTTCTTCCTGCGCCCCCATTTTTAAAAGTGTTTTTAAATTATTCCAATAAAAAATACCTACCACTAAAAACATATCTGCATAAATCAAACACACCACTCTTGCATGAAATAAAACACGGTTGCATGAAATTAAATTGCACAAAGTAAATACACCCAAATTTTCAGAAATAACACTTGCATAAAAATGAATTACAGGAAAGTAAACTACCTAAACTTCAGAAAGAAAAAGATGCTTTTGTATAAAATAAACCAAACATGCAAAAAAACAAACACACTTGCGAGAAATGAACAACAAGGATTTGGGGCAACCCACTAAAGTGGATGCGTCAAGTTGTTACCCTCGAAAATCCTGTAGTTAATTCGTCTTTGTGTATTATCATTTTTCCCTATCCTTTTTGTGCAATGTAAAGGAAACCTATCTACCCATATCTACCTATAATTCACCCCTTTAGCACATCCTCGACAACGGCGCCAAAAATGTCCAACAAAATATATTACAAATAAATTTTCCTTCAGTTTAATTATCGACACAGGTAGGTAAACTTTGAGTTGCTACACTTTATGTGCAGGGTAAGACAATCTAAGGCTAAAATCCTATGATAATTTCAAAGAATGATAACTTTAATTCCTAAAAATCAAAATCTATACTATGTTATCTAATCATCTGATCAATAAGCACAAAGGAAAAAGAGCATATCTATATAGTCTACTTTACAGAAGAAAAATCAACCATATACTATGTGACATCAAAGATCAAAAGGAATATTTCAAAACCAAGTCCAACTACTCTTTAACAAGACTACTATGTTTTGTAATTCTAAGAAAACAAGACTGTTATTTGGCTGAAACAATCATAAATATGTAATCAAGCTAAGCTACATAATCATTGAATAAATTCAATTCAAATCCAACTACCTTTTGTTTCATAATCCACATGGAATGAAATTGTCAATAAAACTCTGTAAAAGATAAAGGAACTAGTTGCATACAACCACTCTCAAACTCTTGAGCTGAAAATTAAATTACCAACTAAGCCATGCAAATCAGCACTAGACCTTACAATCATCACACAGACTATTAACAATCTTCTAACTGTCTAATTTCAAATCAAATGAAAACATTTTGATCAAGGAACATTAGTTAAGTGAAATCAGTAACTTTGAATTCCAACACACAGTAAACCTTTCAATTTATCTAAGTTTTCAACTGAACCTAATTTGAGCACACGAAATCATAATATTAAAATGATGCAACTAAAAAATAATATTGAATTTTACATTATGGCTAGACTTTTCTAACCCGCACAAACAATTTCTAGAACATACCTTATTTACTAAATTAGAAAACAATTAAAGTTATTTTCTTCATACTATTTGCAGATGTAAAGATTTAAGATAAACCAACTGATTTTATTAGAAAAAGAGATCTAAATCTACAGTGTAAAACCTTAAGCGAATGTTGTTAATGCAAACATAGCATAAGGAAATAAATTGCATAAAACCCACAACATCTAACACACAATCTTTTCAAACTCTTCTTGTCAGGTTCTTATTTTTGCAAACCCTCAATACAATAAGTAAATCAAAAGTAAGCCAATACTATAATAGAAAAATTCTTACAATAATCTAGCAGGATGGAAATATTCACAGGTAGTACATCAACACCGAGTGAAGGTGGGCCCCCCTCCAAACTCTACTCAGTTGAGAATTAGGAACTCAAAATAATTACTAGATTCAATTAACAATTTGAAAATGTACTACACTGAAATAATCACCACCCTTATTCCCCATCCTGAAAAGGCCCATTTATACAACAAAATCCACAGAAGAATGGATCAAAAATTCGTTCAACAACCCAGAAAACGACCAACAGAAAATCTGGGAAAATCATGTCTGTTCTGGAAAGGATTTCTCCATATTCATTCATAAATTCTGAAACATGCCCATGTTTAGAAGTAAATGGGGTTGTTTATGAAGTTGGTTTTGAACGGTTTCACCCGATTCTTCATAGATTGCCCAGAAATGAAGTCTGAAATTTATTGTCTGGTTAAAAAACTGTGTTTTACATAATCTTTGAATTACAAGCTGCTCACATTTGAAAGGTTCTGGGTGAGATCCAATAGGTAAAATCCATATTGGGACATCTCGAAATAAAACCCATGTTTCCAAATTGATTGAAGAGACCCAAAAGTACGAGAATTAACGATTCTCATTCGTGAGTGTGTGTGTGTGTGTGTGTGTGCATGCGTGAGAGAGAGAGAGAGAGAGAGAGAGAGAGAGAGAGAGGGGGGGAGAGAGGGGGGGAGAGAGAGAGAGAGAGAGAGAGAGAGAGAGAGAGAGAGAGAGAGAGAGAGAGAGAGAGAGAGAGAGAGAGAGAGAGAGAGAGAGAGAGAGAGAGAGAGAGAGAGAGAGAGAGAGAGAGAGAGAGAGAGAGAGAGAGAGAGATTGGAGGTTAGAGGTTTGGAGAGAGAAAGAGAGACATGGAGGTTAGGGGTTTAGATAGAGAGATATTGGGGGTTAGAGGTTTATAGAGAGGCAATGCAGATTAGGGGTTTAAATAGAGAGAGAGAGAGATATTTAGGGTTAGGTATTTAAATAGAGAGAGAGAGAGAGAGATTGGAGATTAGGGGTTGAAGGGTTTAGAGAGAGATTGGAGGTTACGGGTTTAAGGGTTTAGAGAGAGATAAAGAGATTGGGGTTTAAGTGTTTAGAGAGAGAGAGAGAGATTTGAGGTTAGGGATTTACAACGAGAGATTGGGGCTAAGGGTTTATAGAGAGAGAGAGAGGGGATTGGGGGTTAGGGGTTTAAGGGTTTAGATAAAGATAAAGAGATTGTGGTTTAAGGGTTTATATAGAGAGAGAGATTTGAGTTTCGGGGTTTACAGAGAGAGAGATTGGGGCTGGGGGTTTATAGAGAAAGAGAGAGGATTGGGGATTAGGGGTGTAGAGAGAGAGATAGGGGCTAGGGGTTTATAGAGAGAGATTGATGGTTAGGGATTTAAATAGAGAGAGAGAGAGAGAGAGAGAGAGAGATATTGGTAGTTAGGTGTTTCGAGAAACAGAGAGAGAAAGATATTGGGATTTAGATGATTAGAGAGAGAGAGAGAGATTGTGGGTTAAGGGTTTAAAGAGAGAGAGAGATTGGAGGTCAGGAGTTTACAGAGAGAGATTGTGGGTTAGGGATTTAGAGAGAGAGAGAGAGAGAGAGAGAGAGAGAGAGAGAGATTTTGGGTAAGGGGTTTAGAGATAGGGATATTGGGGTTAGGAGTTAGGGGTTTAGAGAGAGAGATTGAGGGTTAGGGTTTTATAGAATATATATAGAGAGAGAGAGACAGAGAGAGAGAGAGAGATTGGGGGTTAGGTTTTGAGACATAGAGATTGTTGGTTTTGGTTAGGGGTTTAGAGAGAGAGGGGAGATTGGAGGTTAGGGTTTATAGAGAGAGATTGGGGGTTATGGATTTAGAGAGAGAGAGAGAGAGAGAGAGAGAGAGAGAGAGAGAAATAGAGATATTGGCATTTAGGGGTTTACAGAGAGAGAAAGAGAGATATTGGAGGTTGGGTGTTTAGAGAGATAGAGAGAGAGATTTTGGATTAAGAGTTTAGAGAGAGAGAGAGTGATTGGGGTTAGTAGTTAGTGGTTTAGAGAGAGAGATATTGAGGGTTAGGGGTTTAGATAATGCAGATAGAGATAGAGAGAGATATTGGGTGTTAGGGGTTTAGAGAGAGAGAGAGATTGGGGGTTAGGTGTTGATAGAGAGAGAGAGAGAGATTGGGGGTTAGAGGTTTAGAGAGAAAAATAGGTTGGGGTTAGGGTTAGGGGTAAGTGGTTTAGATAGATAGAAAGAGAGAGAGAGAGAAAGAAATCAAGGGTTACGGAAACAATTCCTTTTTAGTTAAATTAAAAAATATGTATATAAGAAACAATATATTTTGATTAAACTTAAAATTATTATAATATTAAAAAATCTGTCCATTGTCTTAACACCTTCCATTTTACTTAATAATGTAATTTAAAACACTAAAATCTTTGTAGTGGATGAATTTTTACGCCGATAGGCGTTTATATCAATGATATTTTTTGGGGGAATCTGGACTTGCTTGAGCAGATCATCAAGATCCAGCAAAACACGCCAAGTGTATGACTGAGATGATTTGAATCATCTGATCTTTTAACTAACCGTTTAGCTTAAATAAAGGTCTGTTTATAAAATCAGTTAAATGTTGTTATGGAAATGGCGTCCACGTGTGGCTGATCGCGGGTGATTGTAGTTTAAGCTGCAATGTAGCAGGATGGAGCACTTCCAGGTGGTGGAGGTTACACCCACTAATGCAGCTTCAACTTTTGTTGATTCAGTTGCTGTTACTGCAATCCATCGCAAATCGAATCCCATTCGAACAACTTGCAATTCAATTTTTCCATCAGCTGATACTTCAGCCAAGAATAGTGCGTCATAATGCGAGGTATAGACGGGACTGTTTCTGTTCTTCTGCAATAAGTTTCAAGTTTTTACAATCCCAACATTTGTTGCTCATACAAATGAGCAATTTAACCTAATCTCAAGTTTCTACAATGATTCCAACATTTGCTGCTCATACAAATGAGCAATTTAACCTAATCTCAGCTTCTTTTGTTTCTTGATGAGCAGGCAGGAATCAGGCTTTCAAAGACTACTATCTTCAATGGATTCACAAGCTGAAGAAGCTTCACTCCCACCTCAAAGAAGCCCTACAATCCGAGGACGTGATCCGCGTGGAGGCTCAAGTCGAACCGCTGCGTCTCCATTTCGAATCCTGCTACGACGCCCTGGACCGCGCAGCGAAGTAGGATGTGTTGCAAGTCCTGACGCCCGCTTGGAGAACCACCCTAGAGAAACCCTACCTCTGGATCGGCGACTGGCACCCCGTGCTCTTCATCAACCTCTTCCACGGCCTCGCCGCGCATTACAACGAATGACCCAGTCTCGAACCTGCGACATCGGAGAAGAATTACTACCAAAGAGGCGGGCTCGCTTACGTGTCAGAATATTTGCTGAACAAGGTCGAGAATATCAAAATGGTGTTGCGTACCATGGTTCCTACCCTCTTTCACAGAATGCACCGTGTTCAGCTCAGTGTGGGATCTGCCATTGCCAAAGAATCATTGCTCGCCCTGCTCCATGACTGCCAAGAAACTTCACCGGGATCGAGCTACCCACATTAAATTAATTAATGTTTACTTTCACCGCGAACCTGTGTTCTACTCGAGTGATGTTCAATCGAAGGCGAATAGAATCCACAATGTTAAGTTGCTCTGGGCTTAAGGTGCCACAATCTGTATGAAACGCCCATAAAAATTTCTTCTATACAAGTAGCTCCCACTTGTGTGCAGCTCTCATAATTTTATTTTGTCATACATGCTGCAACTATTTTCCATAGCAATTCCATACCCGTTAGGGCATGCTTCCCTCGACTCCATCGACTTGAGATCATCATGCTCTGGTTGTTTTGATTCAGAAAAAATTAATCTTCTGGCTTTTTCATGAGTTTCTGGAGTTTGAATTTCAGTGCCTGTAGGTAACTTCTTCCGATGTCTTTCTAGATCGATCCTTTTGATTGAGTTTTTTAAAGGGGAAAGAACAGGGTTGAGCTTAACATTTTTGTTGACACCCGATTCTGTTAACACGCGAGAAAGACAGGTCACCTCAGCTCGAGCAATGAAATCTCACCCAGCTCCGTCAGCTTTCACGAGCAAACTCAAACTATCCTTTGTTGTCTCCCTTTGAAACTACGACAGGCCTTAAGAACGACCAATCACCGACTCAAAATACACGCAACAAAGGCGATCTTTAAATATGTTGTATTTAACGGCAAACCATGGGATCAAGAACTGATGTTTAAAGGCACATAGTATGTTGGAATGAAATGTGGATTTATGCACTGAATTATTTAGCTATTGTAATGATAAGGAAAGGAAATCATTTTGTATTTGAAAAATACCCATCATAGGCTTTTATGGATATAAAATATATATTTTTGAGCCAAAAAGGCCATTTCCATGGTCTTAATATTTGAGTAATAAGTATGGAAAAAATAGGTTTAAAATAATATCTAATTTTTAATTTTAAAAATATGTATATCAATTCCAAAATCCATATTCAATTTTCATTTTAAGCAATTTGAAATTTGAAATTTAAAATACTAATATGATATAGTAATTTGAAAATATGGTTTCAAATATAATATGTGTGACTTCAATGTTAATGTAAAAGATTATGTGAAATACTATAAATAACTTTAAAAATATGGTTTCAAATATAACGTGTGACTTCAATATTAATATAAAAGATTATGTGAAATACTATAAATAATATAAATAACTTTAAGCATAATTTTATTTTAGATAAATTGATTTTGGTTTGTTGGAAATTCATGATATATTTTTAAATTTTTTTTAAAGTTTGGAATAAGCTAAATCTAACTTAATCTTGTAAATGAGTTTGAATAATAAATAAAAAACAAATAATAATAAGATTAATATTGTAGGTTACTTACATAAAATTAATAAAAAACAATATATATTTTGATAATATTTAAAATTGTATTTTTATATTTTATATATATAAAAGTTAAAATTATTGAGTTTATAAGTTTATAAAATATAATAAGTTTGAATTCTTTCTTTCTTGAGTTGATATTTTTGAGTTCATATTTCTTTCTTGGAAATTATGGTAACTTAGGATTTTGTTGTCTAGGGCTCACCATATGGACATTTTAGCTTTTAATGGACCTTCTAATTTACTTATAATTGACAAACATCATGATTAAGCCCCCCATCATGTAAGCATAAATATTAGACTATTGTTGAAATGAACATAC
>LPNX010432419.1:548899-582911 GCA_001517045.1 Pseudotsuga menziesii | reverse complement strand
GACGCTCTCCCTTTCAGCCTCCACCACTTCTGCCTCTTCATAAGTCTCCGTCAAAGTAGGCTTGGTCCTACCTTTTGCAAACATGGCTAAATCAGGACCCAAAGATGAAGTATAGTATTCAATCAGTACTTTGTCTGAAGGCTTATCTATTTCAGAGAAATTTTTTAGATATGCTGCAAACCTTTGTGTAAAGCTGTGCACCTTTTCTTTTTTCTCTTTCTTCAATGCACACAGTCCTTTCATGAGGGCAGCGTGAGTCTTTTGGACGGCATACTTACTTCTGAATATTCTCTCGAAAGTATCCCAGTCTGGGATAGAATTGGCGGGAAATCCAAAATACCACGAGGCCGCAGCTCCTTTGAAGGTATACGGGAATAGTCTACAAACCACATCTTCGTGCTCCCCTGCCCTCAGTCCTTCTAATGCCAAGTAGAAACTCTGTAGATGATCATCCACCAGGATTTTTTCGTTTGGGTCAAATTTGGGCAGTAGCTTCTCAAAGTCTTGGGGTAGGTCGTGCAAAGGTGGGGTCAGATTCAAAGGCGATCTGGATTTCCATGCAGGTGGTGGAGGATTAGGTGGGGGTTGATTGGCGTTAACACCGGCCATGAGTTGGGGTGGAGAATGCGGAGGTGAACCAATAGGGGTGTGGGGACGTGAACCAGCAGGGGTGCGAACAAGAGAACTGTAAGGAGTGTCCCGACCTACTTGGTTCAAAGGAAATTCAACCTCCTGTAAGGCGGTTTCCACAAGTTCTTCCCAGTCTCCTACCAACACCGAATCTTCACTTAAAGGATGGTCCTTCTTCTTGTACTCTCTTCTAGGTAGTTCGGGGATAATTGGAACCCTCTAATCTTCTTTACATACACACGGGTATGTCTTCTTAGATCATTTACAATTTCGTTGCGAACAGGATATAAATGCTCTCTGTTTTCTTCTACTGGAATCGGATTGCGCAGTCCACTACTTTCAGAACTGTAACCAGCGGAATGATCTCTGTAAAACGGGTTTCCTTGGCCAGCCATACACTGGCGGCCCTCCTTCTAGCACCAAAACTGTTGAGGCCTGGAAAATCGCAGGCGGCAACAGTAAGGGATTCTCCCCAATCAGCGTTCCCAACTATCCCACTGACTGTTTGGTATAGGGAATCCGTCCAGCTTGCGGTCCGGCTACCGTGAGTCAAGTAACAAAAAACAAATCTTTACCGGTTGCGGCCCGGTCCACCGAGTTTTTGTATTTTAACTTAAGAGATGAAATGCACATGCCTAACTAAGTGCAAGGTGATTAGACTGCGAGGAGCGGTCACGATGTGATGCGCAGGTTCTTACCTCTCGTCTGAGACCCGCAGGAAACCAAATCATATACAATGAGAAAGAAACTAATTTTCTAATCTAACACTAGGGAGCGAGCCATCAATTTTAAGTGAGTAATTCAATTTTTTTTGCACATGCAGTATGAAGGGTTACAGTTAGCTGATACTCCTTTCAGACACATGAACAATCACAAATATTTAACAACCAGGTAGCCAATTGCTGTATGAATACCATTATTACTCACATGGAAAGATCATGAAAATACCAAAGAACATTCAATAAGAACATAGGTTCAGGAAATTAAACATTCTCATAGTAAATGAAACGCAGCTGAAAACGAAATAGTTCCTCTCCAACATCATTCATTGAAACGCATTGATACATTCCATTTCACTTTCTCCAACCAGGTAGAATTGCAGTTCCTTTTGTAAAACGAAGTAGTTCCTCTTACAAGCAAACATCTACAATTTTTTTCCAGGGGAAAAAGCCCCCTTTCAGTCAGGCTTCCCGTTATTTAAACCACAACTGCTGCCTTCTGGGCTGCCCTCAGCGTATGATCTTTCAGGACCCTTCACGATTCAATTTCCTCTCTGGCCGTTACGTTTTCCCCATCATTTCCACAGGCATTACCTTCTAATAGTAACTGTTGAAAATGCCTCGTCGGTGCCTCTGTCATTTGTTTATGTTGTCCTTTTCTTTGCAATACGTTGCTTCAACGATCTATGGGATTCTCTCTGCATACAACTTTGGTGCATTATCCACTAAATTGAGATGTTAGGCATCTAAAATTTCTAACCATAATGATAAATCCACAAGGGGCTAGCCTGGTTCATCCGAGCGAGAACTCGCGGCAAAAATACATCGGCGGTCGGGCAGTACTTGGATCGGACAGGAAAAGACTCCTGCATCGGATGGGACAAGGCTTTTAGGAGCCGCAACGGCGGAAGAGCATAAGAACCAGGAAAGTGACAACACGGGCGATAAAGGCAACCGGACGCCGGAGAGGAGGGTATTGGAGGCTAGATTGCTCTACCACCCGCAACGGCGGATGATGCAAAGGCTGAGCGACGCGGGAGGGAGAAAAGAGCAATGAGTCGGACGTCGGGTGAAACTCTAATCGGGAGCTGACTTTATCCTCCCGGCCGCAACGACGGGTAATTAGAACCTTAGGAGCAAGCGATCGAGACAAACGAATCGGGCATCGAACGAAACTCCAATCGGGCGGAAAGTTTGATCCAGGAGCCGCAACGGCGGGTGAGAAAACTTGGGAGCAGGCGGTCTGAACAAACGAATCGGGCGTCGGATGTAACTCCAATCGGGCGGAAATTTTGATCCGGGAGCCGCAACGGCGGGTGAGTTGAGGCTCAGCATCTTCCGCAAGAGGTTCGATCCACAGTGAAAACCAACAGCGTTAAGGATCAATTGTAGCCAAAAACATTTTTTCTTAGCTAAGGCAACATTTTCATGTTCTATGGGTATTAAACAGACCATACGACCCAAACTAAACTGAACGAGGCAAACAAAATAGCGGGTATTCAACTTCAAGACGAACAGATATGTTCGAGGGGTCAAGCCTTTAACAATCAATCCAAGCAAAATGATGAGGAGGGGTCCCAGAGTTTAAGTGAAAAAATAAAATCGGGGAGGAAAAGTTGCGGCAGCAACAAGTTGTTAAAGAAAGCAAGACATTGAGGATGAGGAGCAGCGTAGACAGTATGTAGTTGATTCCTTTATAGTTCGCACAAGAGCCAGTGAGTGAGTGCATTGAACAACTTGGAATGAATTAAGATATGTGCTTAATGGCTAGTATTTGATATAAACTTGTATATTTTATAAAGAAATAAATTTATGTACTTTCACTTTTTTCTTAAGAAACGCTTGTGTAATGCAGACTTGAGCTAATTGCAGTGAGTGAGTGCATTGAACAACTTGGAATTAATTAAGATACGTGCTTTATGGCTAGTATTTTATATAAACTTATATATTTTATAAAGAAATAAATTTATGTACTTTCACTTTTTTTTTAAAGAAACCTTTTGTGGAATGCAGACTTGAGCTAATTGCATGAAGGTATAAGTAATTGCCGAAAATATATGTAAATGGCTTAATACAAGCCTAAGTAAATGGATGTAACACCAAATAAAAATGCAAATGCAATAAAAAAAAGCACATGTTGAAGAATATGTCCTTAGTTATCTCATTCCAGTAAAAAAAAAACATATATTCTAAAATGTATAAGCAAAATACATCTCATTACATTGAAGTGATCATATTATAGCTCATCAGTAATCTATACTCTACATTCAAGCTAATCTAGCAACCACATAATGGCATACCATAATAACTACATCTACCTAAAATGATAAACTATATTAACTAGGTAGAATAATATAAGCATAGAAAGAAACGGTTGAAGATGGTTGTTATTTTTAAAATTGGAAGATATATCCAAATTTTTAATTTTCTTAGAATTATCTAGTAAAGTTTCAAGTAGTGCTAGTTATCACTAATGTGATATAAAAATGTGTATTTGTACAGTATAAGTGGGCCTAATGTACAACATGAGTGGGCATAATGGTTAAGAGCATTTGTTTCCACTTAGGAGGTCACAGGTTCAAATCCAGAGGGGGGTAGTGTATGTACACCTCTGCTAGACTTTAGCAGTTAATATACAAGATGTCAAGACTAAAAAAACAATGAATATGAAGATCATACATATTGAAATATTAAAATTTATAATAAAAATATTAGAATGAGAATCAAGATGTCAAGACTAAAAAAACAATGAATATGAAGATCATATATATTAAAATATTAAAATTTATGAGAAAAATATTAGAATGAGAATATAAAAGCTATCAAGAGTAAAAGAAACTATCAATGTGAACATTACACAAAATATCCAAATTTGAATGAAAATATAAAGAATGTCAAGACGAAAAATTAAACATTTTACAAAATATTTGTATTTATGAGGAAGTTCTCTATAATGAAAATTTAGGACCTTGGGCCCCTGATCATCAGCATCCATTCTAGCCATTATGTTGAAATATTGTAACTTCAAAGGATATTCTAAATATATTTTACTGATGTAACCCAAGGGAGATGTTATCATTCCTTCGGCGGGGTGTTACTATTGTATTTGGTCATCATAGAGTCATGAGGTAAAGCCTCCACTTCTGTCGGGTCTTTAGTACCCTAATAAATAATATAATATATTGTTTTGAGTCTTCCTAGGTGAAGTCGTCCAAAACAGTTTAGTGGGGTCGACTTGTCTAGGGTGAAAGTCAATAGGCTCATTGTGTATAAATATTGTGGTTCTTATTTGAACACAGACTCACTCGCTTGAGTAGCGCGTAGGAGAGAGAGAGTGAGAGACTGAAAAGGAGGAGAACACCTGTTTTTGGGGTTGTCTTTTATACATCTTATACAAAGGAAGTTTTGTTGGGTTTTCTTCACCTTGAGGGTTTCCGAGTATAAATGTTGTGTTTATCTTGTGATTGTGTTTCTATCAGTGATTCTTAATATGTTGTTGATTTGATTTTGAATTGAATACTATTGAATCTAGTCTAGCATATGAAATCTTAACATGGTATTAGAGCTAACCTTATTAGAGCATCTTGCACAAGGTGAAATTCTCTCTCCTTCCTCTACGGAGGAATTTAGAGTTTCTGCAAAAGTTGGAGTTTTGAAGATCTGCTTGCATAGAAAGTTGCACCCTCCTGGAGCACATATATTGAGCCCTAGAACGAATTTTTTGGGTGGCTCAATCTTTGGAAAATCCAAACCCTAGTTTGGCAATGAAACAGAAACGAAAATTCTGCAGTGCTGCAACCTCGCAAGTAGGATTTGAAGATTGAAGATTAGGGATCTCCAGAAAATAGTTGAGTCAACCAACTCACCTCCCTCAAGCACATCTACCGGTAAGGTCAACCTCTTGTTTTAATAAATTTCATTTTTGAGTGACCTACCGCACAAGATGGCCCCAAGCACTAAGCTTGAGGACAAATTAAAAGGCCTAGAAAACTTCCTGGCTTGGAAGTATAGGATTGGTCTCATTCTGAAAGAGAATGGCCTTGAGAAGTACATCAAGGATGAGATTGTTGAACCTAAAGAAGATGAAGCTAAGGAGAAGCATGAGAAAGACCTAATCAAGGAAATGAGAATCATTGCTGATTCTATTAAGGATCACTTGATCCCTCAAGTGTCATCTAAGAAGACACCTAAGCAAATGTATGTTGCACTTTCCAAAATGTATGAGGCAAGGAACATCAACAAAAAGATGAATATGAGAGCTCAACTGAAGGGCACCAAGATGAGCAAAGGAGAATCTATTCAAGATTACTTCACAAGGGTCTCTCAGTTCAAAGAGAAGCTAAGTGCTATTGGAGATACCCTTGATGAGGATGAACTATTTATGACTAATCTCAATGGTCTCACTAGACCTTGGGACTAATTCATCTAGACTCTGTGTGCCAGAAAAGAAAGTATGAAGTTTGACATAGTATGGGAAGATTGCATACAAGAAGAAGCTAGATTACCCAATAGAGAATCTCTCCTCGGAGAAGATGATCGGGCTCTAGCTACCCATACTAAAGGAAGAAAACAATCAAACTTCAAGAAGAGTAATCACAAGCCTTCAAAGAAAAAATTCCAAAAGAAGAAGAAGAATTACTCAAAGTATCAATGCTTCAATTGTCATAAGATAGGACATCTTTCTATAGAATGTCCATCACCAAAGAAGAAGAACAACAACAAAAGACACCATGGTCATCTAGCTGAAGATGAGGATGAAGAAAGACCTTGAAACAAAACTAGAGGTGAATATGTAGAAGAATATGGGTTATTCTCTACACTCTCTGGGTATGTAACACCTGGAGAAGATACGTGGCTTATTGATTGTGGTGCTTCTAAGCACATGACATGAAAGAAGAAAACTCTATCAAGACTTGAAGAGAAGAAATCTCCCCAAAAGGTATCATTGGGAGATGACTATCAATATCCCATCAAAGGTATTGGTGAATTAAGCTACAAGCTTGACTCTAGCACTTCCATGAAGATGAAGGAAGTATTGTATGTACCAGGGTTGAAAAAGAACCTACTTTCCATCTCTTCTCTAGATAATAAAGGATATAGAGTTTCTTTTATAGATGGACAAGTACTTATGTGGTCCAAAGGAAAGACACTTGAAGATGTTGTAGTCATTGGAGAAGAAGAAGGAGGACTGTACAAAATCAAAGGACATCCAGAGACATCCCTTGTCCATGAGACTACCAGCTCAAGTGAACTGTAGCATAGGAGACTTTATCACATCAGCTACAAAGCATTTCCCTATGTAAGCAAGGTGGTAACTAGGTTACCAAATCTGAAGATCGAACATGAGGGAACTTGCAAGGGATGTGCACAGGGAAAGAACATCAAGAATCCCTTTCCAAAAAGTGAAACAAATACCAAAGGTATGTTGGAACTAATCCATTCTGATGTATGTGGTCCTATTCCATCCATATCCTTGAGTGATCCTTGAGTGGATATGAGTACTATGTCACATTTATTGATGATTATTCAAGAAAGACTTGGATATACTTCTTGAAGAATAAGAGTGAAGTGTTCAGGAAGTTCAAGGAATTCAAAGCCTTGATAAAGAACCACTCAAAAAAGAGAATCAAGACACTGAGATCAGATAATGGTGGAGAATACACTTCAAAGGAATTTGAAGCATTCTATAACGAGGCAGAAATCAAGAGGGAACTAACCACTCCCTATAATCCCCAACAAAATGGTGTTGCAGAAAGAAAGAATAGAATTATCATGGAAGCAGTGAAGACCATGATTCATGACCAAGACCTCCCTATGCACCTATGAGTTGAAGCTGCAAGAAAATACGTATATGTGCAAAATAGATTATCTCACAGTGCTCTTGGATTCAATACTCCTTAAGAGATGTATACCAGAAAGAAACCTTAAGTAATCCATCTCAAGATATTTGGCTACCCATTATATGTACATATTCCAAAAGAGAAGAGAACCAAATTGGATCCTTCTGTAAAGAAGGGAATATTTGTAGGATACTATGAAGTCTCCAAAGCCTTCAGGGTATACATTTTAGGATTCCATCATATAGATATTAGTAGGGATGTAAAATTTGATGAAGAGACAACTCTTAAGAAGTCTAGAAGGTGTCAGCTTGAAGAAGTACATGAAGAGGATGTACCTCCCAAAAGGATAGAAGCTGAACCAACTCCTGAAATAGTAGCATTAGAAGATCATGATATGCTAGAGCCTCAGGAGCCCCCTACTATGGATATCTCTCGAAAGAGAAAACCTGCTTGGGTAAGAGAAATCATACAAGAAGCAGAAAGATATGGAGCACCGAAAGGCTCCACAAGAACCAGCAAAATATCAAAGCCATACTCCAGTTATGTAGCGTTGATATGTGATCTTGTAGATCAAGAACCCAGTAGCTATGAGGAAATTGCACAGAAGAAAGAATGGGTTGAAGCAATGACGAAAGAATACCAATCGATCATGAAGAATGATGTTTGGGATATTGTTCCCAAACCAAAAAACTTAGAGTGTGGTATCTTCGAAATGGATCTACAAGATAAAACATGTTATCGATGGAAGTATTGAAAAGTACAAAGAAATATTTGTGGCTAGAGGATTCTCTTAGAAAGAGGGGATCGATTATGAAGAAACATTTTCTCCAGTAGTAAGGTACACTTCCATCAGATCTATCATGGAACTTGCTTCCATGATGAAGTGGGACTTAAACCAAATGGATGTAAAGACAACCTTCCTTAATGGTGTGATTGAGGAAGAGGTTTACATCGAGCAACCACAAGGATTTGAAGTTGAATACAGAGTGACTCATGTATGCAAGTTGAAAAAGGCTCTGTATGGACTAAAGCAAGATCCCAAAGCTTGGTATGGCACAATAGATAGATTCTTGACAATCATGGGCTTTACCAAGAGTAAAGCTGATCCTAATATTTATATGAAGATTATGGATGATGAACCAGTCATACTATTGTTGTATGTGGATGATCTATTTCTAACTAGAAATGAGAAATAGATCAAGGATTGCAAGAAGAAGCTAGCGGAGGAATTCGAGATTAACGATCTTGGATTGATGCATTATTTCCTAGGGATGGAAGTGTGGCAGATCCCAGAAGGAATATTTCTAAATAAGGGAAAGTATGCAGTAGAAATATTGAAAAGATCTGATATGTTGGATTTCAAATCCATGGCCACACCCATGGACACCAACTTGAAGTTGTTGTCTGGTGAGATATTCGAGCTAGTGGGCATGACTCACTATCGACAGATTATTGGATCATTAATGTAACTGACGAACACAAGGCCAGATATATGCTTTGTTGTGAACACCTTGAGTCAGTATCTAGTTAAACATAGATGAGTTCACTTGATAGCTGCAAAGCATGTGATGAGGTACCTAAAAGGTACGATTGATTTGGGACTATACTATGGGAGAGATCATGACTACAAATTGTATGGATATACGGATTCAGATTGGGAAGGAAGTGTCGCATACAGGAAGAGCACCTCAGATGGATGTTATTGTTTGGTATCCTCCATGATCTCATGGTTTAGTAGGAAATGGTCTAGTGTTTCTCTCAGTACAACTGAAGCATAGTACATTGCATCTTGCTATGCTTGTTGTGAAGTGATATGGCTTCGGAAGATGACGTCAGGAATATTTGGCATGGAGTTGGACACCATAGTAATTCTCTGTGACAACTAGAGTTGTATAACGATGACATAGAATCCGGTGTTCCATGACAAATGGAAGCATATAGAAATCTGATATTTTTATATAAGGGATATGGTACAAAAGGGAGCCATCAAGCTCCAGTATTTGAGTACCGATGAGCAAGTTGTCAATGTACTGACCAAGCATATTCTCAAGTGAAGTTCGAATACTTCCATAACAAGCTTGGTGCAGTTTGAAAATACTTTCCTTGCAAGGAGGAATAGTGATGGGACTACAGATGATGAAGATATCGACCTTCTTTGAAAAGGAAGATCAGGTCAAAGACATGAACCCTCCTCGAAAAAAGGGGGAGTAGGTTGATAATATGGTACTTCCTAGGAAAGGGGGAGTAATGATGATACTGACATCGATGATGGATGACAATGATGATGTTCTGACATTTATTTGTGGATGACAGTATCCTCACTTGAGGATTGCAGGTATAACACTTTGTTCATGAGAGTGGTCCTTACTAAGGATGACCCTGCATATGCTACTCTCGCATGGAGAGTACCCACATTCACTTGTGAAAAATAGTATCCTCTCTAGAGGATAGCAAGTATAACACTCTATGCATGAGAGTTGTCCTTACTAGCTAAGGATGGCCCTGCAGATGTTACTCTCACATGAAGAGTACCGACATTCAATTGTGGATACCATAGAATAACACTCGCTCAGGAGTGGTCCTAACCTTTATGGTATGGATGCTCTAAGATAAGTCCTCATGGACGACAAGACTTACATTATGTATGCAGTCAAGATCTAATTTGCAGACTATACTCCTATATGGAGAGTATGCCTACATTCATATGTAGATTCCATAGAATAACACTCGCTTGGGAGTGGTCCTAACCTCAGTGGTATAGATGCTCTATGATGAGTCCTCACGGACATCATAGTATAACACTCACTTGGGAGTGGTCCTAATTTGTGTGGTATGGATGTTCTATGATGGGCTGACATTTTGTATGTGGTCGAGTTCTTCTTTGCAGACAATACTTTTGTTTGGAAGAGTATTCCTACACGTAAGTGTAGATACAGTAGTATAATACTCACTTAGGAGTGGTCCTAACCTATGTGGTATGGATGGTCTACGATGAGTCCTCACATACGATAGGACTAGAACTGGGTGCAGTCGATATCTACATTTAGTTGTAGACAATTCAGTTGATCGAGTTCATGGATCATGCTAATGGAGGACTGCATCGTCCTTGGACTCAGGTCCTAAAGTGATCGGGATTGATCACACCGCAAATAGATCATGTTTACTACAGGTAGCGTGGTGGTGAAGGATCAAGTAGATTGAAGTACAACAGAAAAGGGTCAAGTAGATCAAAGTACGATTACAAAGGATCGAAAGGATCGAAGTGTTTCCGCAAAAGGATCGAAAGAATATCGAAGTAATGCTACAAGGATCAAGAATATCATAAGGCTACTGTAGAAGATAGAAGTGTTGCTACAAAGGATCTAGAAGATCAAAGTGCCGTTACAAAGGATAAATAAGATCGAAGTGTTGTTGCAAAGGATCAAGAAGATCAAATTGTTGCTGCAAAGGATCAAATTACTACAAAGGATTAAGAAGATCGAAGTGCTGCTACGAAGGATCGAAAGATCAAAGCATTGTTGCAAGAGGATCAAGTGATCATGTGATGTAGAAGATGAAAATTAATTGCTCCAGTTACTGATTGTGAAAACTTCCTATGACGTATAGATGTATTACCTCAATGTACTGTTGTAATTGTTGTCTCTCTATTCTCTTATAGTCTGTGATGATGTTTTCAGTAGAATAACCATATTTTTAAGGGGGGGTGTTGAAATTGTGTTACTTCAAAGGATATTCTAAATGTATTTTACTGATGTATCCCAAGGGAGATGTTATTAATCCTTCGACGGGGTGCTACTATTGTATTTGGTCATCATATAGTCATGAGGTAAATCCTCCACTTGTGTCGGGTCTCTAGTACCCTAATAAATAATATAATATATTGTTTTGAGTCTTCCTAGGTGAAGTCGACCCAAACAGTTTAGTGGGGCCAACTTGTCTAGGGTAAAACTCAATTGTCTCATTGTGTATAAATAGAGGAGCTGTGGTTCTTATTTGAACACAGACTCAGCCACTTGAGTGGCGCATAGGGGAGAGAGAGAGAGAGAGAGAACAAAAGGAGGAGAGCACCTGTTTTTGGGGTTGTCTTTTATATATCTTATACATAGGAAGTTTTGCTAGTTTTTCTTCCCCTTGAGGGTTTCCCAAGATAAATGTTGTGTATATCTTGTGATTGTGTTTCTATCAGTGACTCTTGATATGTTGTTGTTGTGATTTTGAATTGAGTACTTTTGAATCTAGTCTAGAATATGAAATATTAACACATTCCATGTGCAAAGATAACCTGCATAGTAGCACTACGAAATTACAGGAAATTTTAGTAGTTCTCTAAAGATGAAAGCTAGATTGCAGATCTACAGAAGAAAATCAACTCAAATAGATACCACAATTCACTATAATTTTGAATAACACCTAAAATTGTTTTATTGATCATCGCTTGCAGAGATGCTTCTCTTCATCAAATTTATATCACGTCGATAACATATTTGGATCTCCATGGTTAAACTAGTGTTCATTATTTGTCTTGTTAAATTCTAGTCATAGTTTTGCAAATGCGGGAGATACAATAAATTGTACTACCATGCATGCAAACTCAATCAATATTGTGTATGATGCATGTTTTACAAAATTCTCTTTGTTTTTAGTAAATTCCTTTTTCCACCAGAAGTTTTAGAAAAGCACTTAAACACGATTTTCGCTCCAAAAATTAGGTTCTCGGGATCAATCTTTCCCATCAATAATAACTTGCACAATTGATATGAAAAAAACACAAGCAAGAATCCATAGAAAAAATACAACAGAACTAAAGCACACTTGGGACAAACATCAATTGTAGTTTCATCTAAATTGGCCATTACAAGCCTCTCCCTTCCCTTTATTGGTGGCGATGTAATTTACATGTCAAGCAGCAAGTTATATGGTTGTATTTAAAAGCTACAGTATAGTCTTTATGCAAGTTCATATCCCACTATAACATCTTAATTCTTTATATAGTAGGAAATGAAAAGTTTATTCAATGTGAAAGACCCAGAATTGGTAGTTAAATCCTGCAGATAGACACTTGCACTAGCACCAAGAATTTTTCTGTGACAACAAACAATATTTTTGTCCCATGCAATTTAAAAGAAAGCTAAAAGTTGTTATCTTTCAAGTTTCAACATAAATAGTCTATATTAAATTACAATAAGTATCACAAGTTAAGAATCATGTGTTTCTCATATACCCACATATCTAAATACGCCCCAAGTACTATTATTGATTTAACTTCAATTTATAAAAAATCTTCACGCAGGAAACTGTACCATGTATGTTCATATGAACAATAAGCTATAAGACAAAACAAAATCATATATTGTTAAATCAAGACATTTTGTTTGTGTCATCTTTGATATAGGCAAAAAAAATATAAGCAATGTCTAAAGTTATAAATTCACTACCTGTATACACATATAAAGCAATTTATATCCAGCGATGAATAAACCCAACCTCATGTAAACTATATGCTACTACAATCGATGAAACAACTCCAATAACTGCCAAAGTAGCATATGTGTCTTCACGCTCCCATGTCTCAAACCATGTTGAAACTCTTCCCCAATAAACTTTGCTTGAGAAAGTGGAATTGTTGGCCACTTTTCCTAACAGTCGTGACCCAGGTTCGACAAAACAACAAACACCAACAAAACACCCAAAGATATTGGCCTGACAGAGCAAGCTCGGTCGGCAACACCTACAGCGCAGGCGCAGTCTCACCCGAGATATCTCAATGGGAAACTGCCAGAACCATGTTTCCGCAGTTAGGTGAGGGAATACAGTTCCTTGGTGCACAACCAAGGTGCTCGACAGATTCAAAAGGATGGAGTCTTTTTCTAACTCAACACCGACGCAATAGTGTGACACAACCAACTTAACAGCTTAGCAACTCAACGACGCGAAACAAATTCTCTCTTGACAGATTAATAGCAAATGAACTTTAACTAATGCACGGTGCTTCTAATAAGACTATAGATTGATTCATTCATTCATCCAACAGCTCGACACAGATAACTCCTTATCACTTAACAACAACTAACTTGAAATAATACATATTGCTTCGATGATACTGATCATTCATGTATTCAACTTCCTTCATTAACAGAAACTAAATATGAACTAATGCGCAATGCTTTCACTACTCCTGTTCATTTATTCATTCAGTGTCTCTTACTAATAGTTTGACATTCATTTAAAATAAGTATAAATAATGTGATATAACCAATAACCAATCCACAAGCATTTAACATTCACATTCATTTGACACAAGATATAACATGGAAACCCAACCGGGAAAAACCACCAAGGTGCTCTTCATCTGCCATGAGAACTATATAGCACCTTGCATTCTGTGACTTGACCGCAAACTATTTGAGATATGTCTTTTCAGCTCAGACTCTTTCTTTCTCTCATGCTCTATGGTTTATTATGCTCTTCTACTCCTACTGATCCACACATAGCCTGTATCGACTCTTCTACTCTACTATCTGCGCACTCAGCTTCAAAATAACTCCTACAAAATCTATTGTTTGGAAACCCTTCTAAAAAATAGGTTCCACGGATCAACAACCTTCTACAACACTACTATCCATTCCTCTCCGGTCTCTTCAATGATTTTCTAACCCTTATACAAAACAAGTTCTTCATATTTATAGTTTTTACAAGACCACGCAGGGTCAACTACATATAGCTTATATGTTTTAGGTTGTTATCAGGCGTCCAAAAACAGTTACAAACTGACACAAGGTGCTATCGGCCTGACTTACAAATATTCCTTCATATGTGCATCATTCGCCAGCTAGCGCCGACTTCAGCAGCCACGATCTTCTTGACCTGTCAATTTCTGCCCATTTCTTTTCTGCACGCCTACAGATCCACTTTTCCTTCATCGCACTGATCCTTGTCACAACTTTCTCTATGTTGCGCTTCCTTTTATTTCTTCTTCCTTCTTTTCTTCATGTCACGCACTTGTATTTCCTCGTGTGCTTGCACTTCAATTTTGTCCTTGTGCAGATCTTCATCTTCACTTTATTTCATCATGCCCTTTCCTTTCCCAACAGGCCCCCCACACTCACATGTGGCTGGTCCCAAGCCACTAAGAAGGTTTCATGGTTATGGTGCTGGTTGCGCCATGAGACCAATCTTCTCCCAAAATTCTTTCAGAATGCCTTCAACCTAGGCAACTTCTTGTTGCACCTCATCTTCCTATTTCTCCAATTGTTAAACACGGTCGAAACTGATATGTTCCAACAGTTCATCATCCAACGACTAAGTTATAAGCTGGAGCTTATGATGTAGAGGCTAAAGGACCCTTGTAACTCGTTCGGCCTTTGTCAATTGTGCCTTAACCTCTTCATTTATTTTCTGCTCTTGGTCATGGATAATTTTGACTTGATGTTGCAGTTGCTTCAACTCAGCTACCTTTGTAATCTTCTCTTTTATCGCCAGCTTCTTCATCTATGCCTTAACTGCTGTTATTTTCAAGTCAATTTGGCGCACATCCTCTTTGATTTTCTGCACGGCTTCATCTTCTAGGAGGAATTCCCATGCCTCTAATATTGCATCGAATTCCTCCTTGCATATTTTTTCTCGCTACTTAATCCGCTCAACATCCTCAGATGTTGTGTTCCTACGAGCTTCTAACAACTCAGGAGCTGTACTTGGTCTTTGTTGTGCTTTAAGCTCCTTTACATGTTTCTTTAGATCCACTGCAACCCTGGATGGTTGGCCTACCTTTCCAACTGCATATTCCTCTTCTTGGTCTTCTTCTACTGGGAAATCTATGATTGTGAGGCTTATGGATTCTTCCAATGTAAGCCTTCCTTGTTTTTGTGCTTTAATGTCATCCTCCTTCTACCTAAGAAGGGCCTTGTGCTCTTTTACCTTCCTTGTTTCCTTTGTAGCCTGATATGCAAGAGCATTTTCTCAAATTCTAATTTTGGCCACGGACACATGTTGAACAACATATACGCCGTCCAATGCTAGTTTAGAGAAATCTATAGATATTGTCTCGAACTCATGGACAACATCATCACACTCTTGTGTCCATGTTTCTAGTGTTTGCGATTTGATCTCTAGCTTGAGCAGCAGCATTAGCAGTGGTGTTACTAATGTGTCACTAGGATCCACGCCATAAGTCTCAGCTTTGACCGTTCTCTTTACTTCGTTGATGGCCTCAGTGAGCTTATTGACATGCTCGACGAGTTCGGTTGTTAGTCGCAACTGTTTTTTACCTAAACCTTTAATACTGGTCTTCACTACTTCTGTAATTGCGTCAGAAGGCTCATGTCTTCCTTGACTAAGCTGACTGCATTGGTCATTCTATCAGCTTTTCACTTCTTGTGCTAGTGCTCGTTCTCCTATTCTTGTTCCTATTCTCTCTGTTGGGTCTGCACATATTCGTCAGTGGGTGTGTCTTCTGAATCATCTTGTTCAGATCCCTTATTACTGTCGATGTCGTCTTTGTCTGAACCCAGTGACTGGTTGCCTTGCACGTCACCTCCATCATTTCCTTGGTCATTTTCTTGTTCATTACCCTGGTCATCATCTTGGTTCGTCTCTTCATTGACTAGGGTGCACCATTCTTCCGGTCAGTGGTGACTGGAAGCTTTAACATCTTGGTCAATGACCACAAAGTGCATCAACTGTGCTTGCTTTGTTGGGTCGTGCCTCGACTGCAGGATAATATTGCGGACACCATCTTGAAATTTTATGAAAGGTGCATACTTTTGGACTATCGCAGCTTGCAGTCTGTGTTGGTGTCGCACGGCGTCTCGCAATGCCTCCACATGTAGAAAGATCTCTATGTTATTATCTTTCTGTTTGTTCTTGTCTTCTTTGTCTTCCCACAGGTTCTGGTATTTTGCGTCATGACAAAATACTAGGACATCTAGTGGCTAGTAGTCTAGTGGGTCTAACCAAACCACAAAAGAGATCAAAATTAGCAGCCAGGAGTAGTGGAATTTAGACTTAGCTTCTTCCAGTGCTTGCTCCACATCCTCCAGTAGCTCGTTCAGCAAGTACTATGACCAATTGAACAACACTCCTATGGCGCACTGTTCCGCTAGTTGCACTGTCGTAGCAGTGCACTTAGTGGGTCGCATCTTGTGTAGTAGCTTGCAAGATAAGATTTTCGCAGCGAACCTCACTGTATTTTCAGTTATCAAGGAAATGAGGAATCCTCCATTTGAATGCGCGAGGTCATATTTTTCCTTCATCTTCGTCGTATCCATGTTCACACATAGAAATGGTGCAAGGTCATATCCTTGACGTGGGAGACCTGTTATCAATTAAATGAGCTCGACACCGACATAATATGGTTTGTTGAGCCATAAATAGCCTCCGCAGAAGCAGAACATGAGCTGTCGCACATATGTGCTCACCTGCTTACTTTGGCCAAAATGCAGCATGAGCAACAAATTAAGTAGGCCCTTGGGCCCACTCCATTAGGACTACAAGTTGTTGCACAGGCGGCATGGCTAAAAGAATGTTCATGTACATATTTCTTTCCAGATCTGCCTATTTCCTCATATCATTGTCTTCAAATTGCAGTTTCACAAGCTTTGGGATGATGTTCATCAACATCGACACTCCAGCAGGGATCTGGGGTGCCACCAAGGAGGAGCGTGCTTGCGTTGGGATCCTCACTTCAAGCGTGTTTGGTATCCTTGGTCAAACATAGGGCGGTAGCAGGTTTCATTCCTCTACATTGGCATTTGCATCTCTTGGCAGTGGCGGAGGTGGTGTATCTATGGTGGCCTTGCGCTTCATCCTAGCCTTCTCCTTCAACACCCTTATCCGAGGCTGTGACATTCCTGGAAGATATTTGCTCGACAAAAATAGTCATGACCCGAAATATAGTGGATTAGCAGGTGGATTATGATCTGTGGCTGTCGCAGGGGCCGAAGCAACCGCTGAAACTGTCTAGGAAGTTGGCCACACCATTGTTTATGGTTCTTCCTCCTGCTACTGTATCTCTGACGATGTAATCTCTTCAACTATCGAGCAAGGTGACACTCTTGTAACGTCGGACTATTAACTAGTGCTAGAAATTGAAATTACCATTAGCTTCGGCTCTCACAATTACAGACTCCGACTTGCTCTTTCTCTCTTGCACGTAAAATGAACCTTGACGACAAAGCCTCATATTTATAGGCGTGCGCTCATCCTTAATGTAATCATTCAATGGCATATATGCGTCTTATCGATCACATGGGCTTTCCTTTCGATCAGTTTCAGAGTTAACTTGCATGTTTGAGCATTGATATGTACCTGTTAGGACAGCTATGGCAAGGACGACGATGGGACCAAAAATCACGCTTCAACTTTTCCTCGGACTCGTCAAATTAATGAATATACATTGTCATAACTGCCTAAATATTTTTGTATATCCGTGCTTTAATGGCACCTGGCTGTCCTCTCTGCCTTTATTGTGGGATCTGCATATTCGTGTCACAGGCTTGTAATAGAACTATTCCCTTTTCCCTTTTTCTTTCGCTTTTTTTTGTGTTGCGTCGACCTTACCAAGCTGCGTCGCAGCTATCATGGTAAGGTTTCAACCAAATTCCATTTATCATTCCTACGACCAGTGTCCCATCTAGTTTATGCAATTTCATTGCATCTGAATCGATGATTTTTGTGACCACATATGGCCCTAGCCAATGCATCTTCAATTTACTTGGGTGCCTAAAAAATTTGTTGGCATACAACAAAACAAGTCCTCAGACTTTGAAGTGCTTAGTCTTAATATGGAAAACATGCCATGCTTTCTGCCTTTTCTTTTATATGGTTTGATGAAACCTTGTGATGAAGCATTCTTCCTCCATTTGAATGAGCTATGGCAGCCTTTGCTCGACAGCATCCACATCGGTCATTTCAGTCAGTGTACTAAATCCTTAATATCGGCACAATATATTCCATCGGCACAAAAACTTCTTGTCCATACACCAGTCTGAATGGAGTGTGTCATTTTAATCATTTGCAGGTTGTGTGATATTCCCATAGCACAACTGAAACTTTCTGATCCTAATCATCTCGGCATGTGTTGCATACTTTGGTCAATGCATTTTCCAAAATCTTGTTGAACGCTTCCATCACCTGAGGATGATAGGGTGTTGTATTCTTAAGATGAATATGAAACTCTAGAATAAGCTCATCAATCAACTTGTTAACAAAATGCATATCAAGAATTTTAGGGCAGCAAAATCTTGTCAACACATTTTCAAAGAGAAAATTTGTCGCAGTCTCAGCAGTACAGTTTTTAACAGGCATTGCTTCATCCCATCTGGTTAACTAATACGTTGTGGTGATAATACAGAGCACACTAGTTCGTTTTCTTGGTGGACTGATAGGACCATCAAAATCAACGACCCATTTATCAAATGCTTGCAGGGTTAACTGCGGCGCTAATGGCATCTCATCGTGCCTCGACGGTTTTCATGTTCTCTGGCACACATCACATCTTCGACAGAAGCTCTTAGTATCCATATGTATGGTTGGACACCATAATCCATCTTGCAGTATCTTTCGTACTGTCTCCTTTCCAGCGTAGTGTCCTCCTACAACACCAGCATGTGCTTCAGTCATTATCCACTGTCGTTCGTGGTAAAAAACACACTGATGCAATATTTCATCCGGGCCCATCTTGTGTAAGTGTCTTGCGATCAATGTAAAATCAGTGGCTCTGACAACCAAATGTTTCTTATGTCCAGTGGTGAACCCTTCGCGCGCATACCCTATACTCAAGAAGTGGATGATAGCATTAAACTCCTTATTCTAATCATCAATCATGCTTACCGCAAACAGTTGCGCATCAAGCAAGTTATCCTCCAAGCTATGTGGTTCTTCACCACTTTCTATCCTCGACAAGTGGTCAGGCCCCACATTCAGTTGACCTGGTTTAACAAGGACTTCAAAGTCAAATTCTTGAAACAGGAGGAGCCATCAACATATCTTCCCCCCCAACATTGCCTTGTTGACTAGGTATTTTAATGCTAAATGATTAGTGTACATCTTAAAATGTCCTCCCTGTCTGAATTTTTAAAGCGCATATACCACAACAAGTCTTTCTCTCTCTGTCATGGTGTAATTCTTCTTCATTGTCGAAATCTTTTTGCTGGAAAAAGCAATAGGGTGATCAATTGCACCTTCACCCGGTTGCATTAGAACTATTCCAAGCACGGCAAACGACACGTCAACATGAACATGGAACTCCTTCTTCCAGTATGGAAATACCAATATTGGCACAGTAGCCATCTTTCCTTTTAACTTGTCCAGACTTTCCTGACAAGCTTCTATCCACTGGAACTTCGCATCTTTCTTCAAAATTTTCTCCATTGGTGCAGTTATCTCTGCATATCCTCTGATGAATTTTTTGTAATATCTTGTGTGTCCCAACATCGATCTGAGTTGCGTGACTGATGTAGTTGGTGGTAAATCAAGGATAATCACAACTTTTCTTGAATCAACCAAAATTCTATCGCGACAGACGACATGTCCTAGAAGTATACCAAATTGTGCGCAAAAAATACATTTATTTGATTTTAGTGCGATCTGATATTGGCGACAACGCTCCAACATCAGGCACAAGCTTTCAATGTAGCCTCTTACTAGACCAAACATATTCCAATCATCAAAGTAGACTTCAAAAAATTTATATATAAAATCTTTAAACGTAGAAACTACTATTCTAAAAAAAATAGCAGGAGCATTCTTGAGTCCAAAGGGCATTACCGTATACTGATAGCAACCCCATTCTGTGACGAAGGTCATTTTGTATCAATCCTCTTTCATGATTCTGACTTGGTGATAGCTAGAAAATCCGTCAGTAAATGAACACATCTCTTTCCCGTCGACGTTTTCAAGTACTTCATCCGTGAATGGTGTTAGGAATGCATCATGCAGGCATGCATCATTCATCTTTCTCAGGTCGACACAGAATCTAACTTCACCTGTTGTCTTCTTATCTTGAATTACTATAGGACTTATCCATTCTGACTCTTCGACTGGATCAATGATCCCAATGTCTAACATTCGGTCTAACTCAGCTTTCACCTTTTGTTTATACCTGGGATTCATCATGTATGGTCGTTGTTTACTGGGTTTGCATATGGTTTCAAGGGTATTTTCATCTCCCCTAGATCTCCTGTGATTCCCTTCATCTCTGAGAAGTTGGTGGGGAACGGATCCTGAAACTCATGCAACAAATATGTGATCTTTGCTACTGTTTCCTCATCCCAATAATCCTCAATATTGGTGAAATTTGGGTTTTCTGGAGAACCAATGTTAACCTTCTTAATTTTGAGTGGCTTGAGAAATTGTTCACTAGAAATACCACTGACTTCCATCTCACGCATACCCTCCAACTCTGGTATGTTAAGGTTGGTTGGATCATCATCATCTGGTTCTCTGTCTAGATTGTAACATCCAATGATGGATTTTCGTACCGCACCGATGCGACTCCGTCACTTCGACAGGGATTTCAGCGAATATCTTCTCCCTTATCGTCAGAAGCGTCACGTCAACTGTCGACTGCTCGCCAGCAAATTCAAATGTGTGCGTGAATTTCTTAACTACCTCGTCCCAATCATGAGTTCCTTGTCGCAACTCCATGGATGTGTACCAACTTCTGTGTGTAATTTCGAGTGTGTGTATGAGATGATGGAACCATTTCTGTCACGGGTATTCTACAAATGTCGTGCGACACTGATTTAGGTGTTCGACAGGGATTGATAACCTTGTGTATTTCTGACTCAAAACTGCGACTCCTTCATCGAATCTAAATTCCATCAATATTCTGCATTGTGGCCATTCAGATATCGATTCCTTATGCGTACCCCACCATCTGGCAGGCGTAACTTTTAGCACCCCGTCTAATGCGGACAACTATTGGGGTTCTGTGACCATTTCTTCAAACTCACTTAGGAAAGTCACAATATTAGGTAAGCCCTCATATGTGGGTAAATCCCTCGACTGAGTCTCCACCCATCGCACATACCTAGTAACTCTTGCGCATCTCCTCATAGATACTTCATGCAGTCGGTTCTACCAATTCTCTAATTCCTTGCTTAAATCTGATGTGCATGAGCTATTACTCCTTCAGCTCAAGTTCCCATTTTCTCTAGGATTTAGGTAATCATTTTGTAAGGAAGTGACATTATAGATCTGGTCCAGATAATCACCTTATCCTTCACTATTGACTGCTTCGACATATCTTTGCCCCTCCAGTGGGTCAATGGGTGCAACCACCCTCATTTCTTTATTCTCGAATGAGAGGATTCTGTTCTTGAAGTTTATGATGGTTTGATTGTCGATTTTCCAATCTACCCCCAGATGCGTGGGATACGGTTTCATCTCGTCGAAAATATCTATGACTTCAAAGTCTGCAAATCTTCACATACCCTTGAGGTCGACATGAACTTGACTTAATCTACTAATCGGTAGGACCTTCGCCTAATTTGTAAGCCTCAAGTGTAGTGTGGACCAGTCCAAGCGCGGATTTCCCATGCTTTCCCAAGTTTGTCGCGTCAAAATATTGAAATCCGACCCCAGATCTAAGATAATGTAATCCATGTCGTATTCGGCTATCTATGCAGTCATTCTTAACTCACGGCCAATTTTGTACTTCTTCATCCTCACATGGTTAATTTTTCTTTCAGGTTGCGACTCTTATGGGGTTTCTTCTATAAGCGCATGTAATTGTGCAACGACTTCTTTATCATGGATTAGCGCTAAGAAACCTAAAAAATAATGTTTTAAGCTTACTAACCTTATTTGGAGCCTTCTTCTGGAATATCTATTGAAATCGTTCTGGCATTTGCTTGAATTCGAATGAGGTCAACGGGTGTTCTGCATCTACAAACTTCGGTCGCACGTCCATGAACACTTGCTTCTTCTTTTGGACATCAAATGTTACTTTCTTCTATGCTGCGGGTCGCACCTGCAGCAGCCCATGTTGTATATCCTGATCCGCTCCAGTCGCAGCACCTTCTCGTGTTAGGACAACAACGTTTTTTTCTCTCAGCTCAACAGCAATCATTTGAACATTCGGGTTGGGATTCTGCACGAAATTAGGAATTCCCACGATCCAAGCTTTCCATTTTGCAATAAACTGTGGACATTGTTCAACATTATGATCCTGCACTTTGCAGTGTGAACATGTCTTTGCAGGTTCCTAGAAATCTCTAGCATAATGGCACAGCAGCCCACAGTTATAGCACATGACTTGGCCTCTTCCTCTGCAAAATCCTCCTTGGTATTGTCCTCTTCCTATGAAATTTACACCCCCCTAAGCGGAGGGTGTTATTGCTGTGGTGGATACTTATTATGTGGGTATTAAGGCTAATATTGTGGATGATGCGCATGATGGTAGTGCACTTGCGCCTGTTCAGTCTTCATTAGGTAGGTTTCTATCCTCTTCTCCTTCAAGAGATGATATGCTCTGCAATCCTTCTCATCATGCCCTACTGACTTACAAAATTTACAATAAAGGTTGGCTGGGGTACTTACAATCTTCTGTAGGTAGAGACATTCCTCATCATGATGTCCTCTAGTCTGGCATATTCTACACCAGGGTAGTCCCTGGGTACTCAACGGATTAGGCACACCCGACGAGATATAGTTCATGTCAGTCAGACAATTGTCCTTGGTGTTCCAATTTGTTCTGCATCTCGTACACCATAAAGCCTCCTATGATTCTTTTCTCTTCTTGATGTCCTAAAGCTGTAGCGTCAGATTAGCCAGTTGCAACTGAATCTGCATCATCCCTGTGCCACCATCTCCGATCGACGAGGCTTCCAGCTTCATAGGCATTTTCAACACTTTCATCTATGACACAATATTTTGTTGCATCAAAGGCCCTCGTATGTGTGGTAACAATGCCGCAATAAACCACTCTTTTAGTTGTACATCCGACATTTGAAAACTTACTTTGGCCATCATAGTTTTAAACCAATGGTCAAAATCCCATACAGACTTTGTCGGTGACTGTTTTATCTCCTTGATCTCAGTTATACACTGCGACTCAGATTTGGGTTTTCTAAACTGACAAATCATTGTGAGTTGTATCTCATTAAGAGTCTTATGTGGATCTCGTGGTGGTACTATACAGAACTTCATAAACCAATCCAGCGCGCGACCTCACAAATTCGTAATCATCTGTGCTTTCCTTATGTCCTGATTCTGAACCTGGCGAACTGTCCAAACAGCTTGGCAGAGGAACCAATGTTGCTCTGGATCCTCTAATCCATTTCCATTAAATGTAGGTAACCTAATGTCTATCCCAGCCATTGTGTCAGCGTCAGGGTTGTTCAATACACAATTTAACGAACGTGGAATTCCTTGCATACTAGTCGCAGTATTGGTACTACCAATATTCACAATTCTTTTAGGATATGAGGCTCTAGATCTTACCTCTAGTGATGTTGTTGGTGTGGTGTAGTTATGTTTTGATCTTGATGTCTCTGCATATTCTTCTCACTTTTATTCTCCTTTAAAATTGGGCTATAGTCTTCCTCTTCGTCACAAGACCCTTCATCTAGATATGACTCAAACTTGTACTCCCTTTCTCCGAATAGAATAGGACCCCTTCACTCTCCTATTGTCTTTCTTCTTTTTCCTATTCGGAATCTTCTTCCACTCCTTAAAAATCTAGCTTCTAAGCTCCCTGGGAACATCTCAGCTCACCATTTCCCATTTTCTTTATAGGTCATCTGTGACATACCCTCTCTTCTAGACATGTGACTCAACTGCTCAACTGCAAAATTCCCTTCTTATAGACGAGCATTTTTATCCACGTACTTATAGCTAACAAGTACCTCCAGCGGGGTCCTTGGAAAAATTTCTTTAAACCTCGCTATATGAGGTTATCATCTCAACTGCAAACTCAGTAATATATCCTTGCAAAATATTGTCGACCCAAAAATCAATAGCTCTAGAGATGGGGTTACTTACACTTTATAAATCGCATATCGGCTGGGCACTCCACTCGACTGCTTCCCTCCTCTGAAATTTTGTCTCCCGAGTTTCCATCCTTGACAACCACTCATGCAGCACAATAGGAAACTCTGTGAAGAATATTTCATGAATATATGTGTATAGGTATCGGTCCAACCAGGATTCAAGGCTCAGCCACAAACGCGAGCCTCCACTTTCCCTTCGCACAAATTCTAACATCTTGGACTCCATCCAATCCTCGATTTCCTTCTTCGTTGGATGCCACAACATTTCCCTCGACTCAAATGATTAAGGATCCCGACAACGGAACCATTTGTTGGCCACTTTTCTTAACAGTCGTGACCCAAGTTTAACAACACAACAAACACCAACAAAACACCCAAAGATATTGGCCCGACAGAGCAAGCTCGGTCGACAACACTAGTAGCGCAGGCGCAGTCTCACCCAAGATATCTAACTAGCTTTCCAATTCTCTGCTTACCACTGCCCTCCGCTATGGGCTAGCATCGGATGCTTCCTTGTCACGGACATTATTGCTTGTGGCTTTTGTTTTCAAACATATAATTATTATTCAAAAAAGTTTTAAGAAAGAAATACTTAAATCATTTTTAATAATATTAATGTGTTTTAATATTATTCCATGTCAAGGCAAGGATATAATAACGGATGGTTAGTCAAAGTGCTTTTTTTTTTTTTTTTTCAATGTGGTTCACGCGCCGGCTTGACCGACGGGTTACATCCACGGAATAATTTCAAGAGGGCCCACCCGAAGGGGCCTCACTCTCGGCACACTTCATGCCTAACCCCAAGAGCGTCGATGAGAATGGATCCTGTGACCTCACTTGCCGGGAGGCCTAACTACGGTTGCTCGACCGATTGAGCTAACTCTTGGGGCTCTTAGTCAAAGTGCTTTATGGGCTATTAGTTTCCCTTTTATATTAAATTTTACAAAGTTTTATAAAGTGACACATTTTAATTTTAAAATTAATATTTTGAAAAATTAAAATAAATTTTTTAATTATTTAAAATACAAATTCAGATTTTTGATTGGTTTAAATCACTTTTGATGGGACATAAATTCTTGCAAGAATGCTTTTATTTATTAAATTTTAAAAATTAATAAAATTATATTTTAAACCATTTTCTTTTAAATACTACATGTATATGATAGTACAATCCACATCAATGCCAATAAATTCTAATCAACTGATATTTTGTATCTTTGGGGATTTAGGCGAGAGCTATTCACCCCACTGCAGCCTCTTAAAGAGGCTGTCAATATGGCTTTCATGTGCCATTCCCATACAACATGCGAGTATGGGCGATATGCACATGGATAATGGTCTGCCTGAAACCATACATCATAACATATGTTGGTTCCCATGGTCATGGCATATGTTGGTCCGTCGAAAAGCATATGCCAGTCCGCCGAAAACCACCGCCCATTCGCAACAGGATTACAAGTAGCAAAGTGAACACACCAATTCCGGATGGCGTGCAGCAGAAGGACATGTCGTCGAACCATCTGATCCAGGTCTGATCCAGATCTACGACTCAATTTCCTCTATCCGCCAAAACTCTTTTAGCATTCATGCTCTCACCAACTCATCCTTAGCTCCAGCACTCTGTTCCGCCACTCTTCCCTCAATTTCACCAAATCATCCTTAGCTCCAGCACTCAGTTTCGCCACTCCAAGCCACTCAGGTTGGTTCCTGTTTCTGAATACACCTGTTACTCTGTTCAAGCTCAAAAGACATGGACTCCCGGTCTACATTCAAGCGGTCTGATTTCCGCGTATTTTAGTTTCAAAAATTCAAAATTTGGAATGATGTTACGAGGAATCAATATTTTGGCCAGAATATTGTTATATGGTAGATGTTGAGCATAAATATAGTTTTGTTATTGTGTCTGAATGTAACGAAAATGTTTTTATTTTTTCAATGTCACAAAACATTTTATGTTAACTCACCATTATTCTTTTGAGTTTAATGAATGGCGCCTGCGACAACCTTTGGTAGCGTAAAATTGTTGTAGCCAACTCTGGATTCTCTTATTTCCTACCATCATTCCCAAAGATAGCACCATAGTTAACTAGATCATTCCCACTGTCCGTTCAATCCAATATAATAAGAGTTGAAGTTGCAAAATTTAAATTTTAAAATGGCACGTAAATATTTTAATGAGGTAAATAAACAATATATTAACCAGAACATTGAATCATGATAACGAAAATATTTTCTCCTGATACCATTGTCAGTGATCATTTTTGTAGATGGCTATCCCAGTCGATCGAATGACCCAAACAATTCTCCCAAAAACAATTATCTGCGTACACCTTCCAAATAAATTGTCGTGGAGAGGTTTGGGATTCCTGGGCTATAGAATGCGTTTAAGATCGAGAGAGCCAAATAATTCTCCCACAAAAAATTCTCTGGCCTCTCTAGTTCCTTCTATAATGCAACTTTATTATCATCAAAGCTCTAATTAATTGAACTCAATATTGATAGTCTAGTCCCTTGTGTAATGCAACTTTATTGATCCAAACATTTAATTTGGGGGTGAATAGATTATTCCCTCATATCCATATTACAAACCATTATTATAAACAATGAATATTGGTTATCGTCATTGAAAATTGTTTTTATTATTATGATGGACAACTCTTATTCAGAAGAAAGTTTTAGAATTACTAACATCAAAGGAATGTTTAACAGGACAATATATGCATTACGTACATGATAAGTGAGGCATTTCAAGCATAATTATAAATCACCCACAGTGAAAAATTGCAACCTTAATTACAATTACAAGGATAATTATAAATCTTACCGACCCCATTATTCTCCACCTGAGTGCTACAACAATAGAAGACAGATAGTTGTGACACCAATTTTAAAATCGCTGTATATAATCGATCATTCTTCGCCACAGTTCTACAGCGATAGAAGGTAGATAGATGTGTCATCAATTTAAAATAGTTGTGTCGAAATAGCTGTGTGGAGATATATCGGTTAAAGCGGATCAGAAAAATGATATTATCATAATTTGTTACCTTAATGATTTAAATTTAGTTACAATTAGAATAGTGATATTATCATAATTTGTTACCTTGATCTATATTTTTTGTGATTCTATTATTATTGGAAATCAAAGAGATAAACATCTTTATTATTATACTTTTTTAACAATTCTAATAATATTTCAATGTTTTGTATAATTGTTGTTTTTCTCATACAACCATGCCGCAAGAGCTCTCTATTTCTGTAATGTCCCCAAAATTTGAAAATTAAAAAAAAATTATTAGGCTAGTTAATTGTTACCTGAGATGGACATTATCTTAGCTTATGCGGAATGTGTCATACTTTGTTCACTGAACTGAATTGTCGTAAGTTGTTCTTACCTTCTTCCAGATGTTTTCCCCGATGTGGTTATTAATGTAATTCTATGTTGTTGTTATGTTACTTGAATCTGAGTTGGATGGTTATGTTGTTCATTGATTACTTCTTATCATGTATTTACATGTACATGTGTATAGTCATTTGCTTACTCATCGTTTATAAGGTTTGATCACTGTTTTATGGACAATCCTGACTTAACTTGTATTGTTAAGAGGTGGAATGGCGGGTCTTGTATCCCTTGTAGAAACACCTAGAAAGGTAACTGGTTTTACTTGTCGCTACAGGGTTTACTTAGTTCTTATTGAACTAATGCATTTCTTTCTTTGTTTTGTGCAGGTGCACTTAGTGACGGAAAACTAACTATAATAGGGAAAACAAAGGCATATTGCCTATGCTCAACTACCTCACAGCTTGGATGATGAACAGACCTACAGTCCTAACTTAGCGGTTCTTTTTATGGTCGTTAGCATTGTTGTTTACGCAAGGATGGGTTTAATTATACCTATGTTTACACTGGTTACCATTATTACTTATGGTCTTAAGACCTTGATTTAGTTAAACATGTACTTAACTTTGATATGGTTTATTTCGTATTATATAAGGCTTATGATATTAAATCGTAGCCCTATGTTAATTAAGGTTCTTGTATACAATGTTGACATTTTATTATAATCCATTCATGGAATATTGCATATGCCATGAATTGTGGCTTTACCCTAAGTCTACGATACCATCGTTGGGGTTTATGAAATGCATGGCTTTCAAATGTCACAACGCGTTTTGGATTTGCATGAACTATAGGCTTGGGGTTGTAAATCAACGTAGTGGTGGACAGGGTGGCGGAGTTAATGCGCCTTGGGAGTTGGGGGTCTCCAATCCTAAGCTTGGATTTTCGTGGAGGCATGAGTCATTTGTACTTCTGTTGGGTGAGATCTGTTTGGCTCTCTCGTCTGTATCATGGCGTGAGGTCTGGAGTTAAGCTGTGCATTGGAAGGTATGTCCTTCGTTCTGGTTTTGCAACACTTGTTTATTTGGTGTTTCAGTTTGGAGGTATGGCATACTCTTCATCCTTCAATATTGGTTTTGCAGATCACGGGGCCTTCACTATGTGGGTCGTGGTATTCTAGGTGGCCGACGCAATACCCTTCACAGGTAAGCCCTATTACAAACAATTTAAAAACGTGTTCCTCTGTGTGTGGGTGTTTTGACAAAGCGTGAAGCTCGTAATTTGGATGAATACATGGTTTGGGTTTTAAGGGTTGCGACTGGATATGGTTTGTCTGTAATTGATGTAAAGCATCCATATATGTGTTTATAGTTTGGGGTTTCTTTTGTTGGGTTTGGCGCCTTCGGGCCGAGACTGTTGTGATTTAGCTCTGTAATGAATAAACAGTTGATAGCGTTGGATGTGGTGAATATTACAGACTCTGTGTTTCGTTAATATGTTGGGTTTTGATAAATGGTGAAAGCACCAATGCTTGCTATGGTGCATTGGCTTGGAAATGCGACTGTGTAAATTCTTATATAAAGTATAGTGGTTAAAATGTAAAGCATTAGCTACTGTGTGTATATCGTGGTTACAATTCTTAGTTGGCAATGTTTTGACTCTGTGTAAACTCATGTATGTTCTTTATTTAGATATATTAGCAATGTTGTTTGGATTTAGAGTCGTGCCATCACTGGCAATGGCACTCTTGCCATCTAGCGTAGCGATTGTGTTGATTATGGTGATTCGAAATGTTTATTTCCTTACCTGTGTATTTATTTGGAAATGGTCATGACTATGGGGTTTACCCTATGAAATGAATGTTGTGGCTAAGCTTAGCGTAGATAGGGTTTTACTTGATTTATGTTAAGGGTTTTACTGTTTTGTGTAATGGTCGTGAGCCACGAAAGGGATACAGCGTATTTAACTTGGGGTTTTATTACTGTGTAGAGAAATATTAAAATGTTTTACAACGTATAAACTTCGTGGGTACTTGGGGTACGAAAACATTGATAGGGAAACAGTTTCGATCTGTGGTTTGTTGGTATTTAGTGTAGACTGTGTACATTAATAATGAATTTTTACAGCGTTGAAAACACTGCTAACGAATCCTACAGGATTCGATGTTGGTTACTTTTAAATGTATTTTGGGGTTTTGAAGTCATGAGCTTCGCAGGAATGGATCTTGGGCTACACTGGTTGTGATTGATATGTATGTGGATAATTTTGGTCTGGCATGAATGCCATCAGGATTCGATCCCGTGACCTTTTGATTTATACAATATATGTTAATGAGTTTTGTGATTAAGTTTAGGGTTGATTTATTTCATGGAAATCTCTCTTGTGAGATATGATTTGGTAATTCTATTTTATGTTTATGTTATGAATTATATAGTATGATTATGATGAATGAGGCCACAGACCTTAGAGGTCTTCGATAGTTTAGCTTGATATTTGATATTATTGTTTATAATATGGAAAATATTTGGTTAAAGTTTTGTTTTATAATATTTTACTTAGAGAATATATTAATACTATAGATAATAACTGGTTGATTTATATTAAATTAATATAAGCATGCTGGCAATATGAAATCTACAAGCAGAGATAATATATATAGGCTATGTTTGTAATTAGTTCTAGGTTTTGGAAAAGAATTAAAAGACAGGAAATAAATTGCAGGAACAAATTTAGAAAAACAAAACCCTTAAATTGTTGAACAGGAAATGAATTGCAGAAATAAACTAGAAAACAAAATCCTTATATATTTAGACAGGAAATGAATTGTAGAAATAAACTAGAAAACAAAATCCTTAACTATTTCTACTTGAAATGAAATGCATAAATGAACTAGAAAACAAAACCTTTACATTAATAGACAGGAAACGAACTGCGGAAAAGATAACCAAGCTTATAGTAGACAGCTACTAAATAATCATTCAGAATTCCATCTATTTTGAATAGTAAAACTTGTGTAGTTTACAAGGGAAAAATCAAGAACCTCATACCTGCAAGATGATGCTATTCCAATGGCTGGAAACCTGCACACCCAAATACCCAGCATTGACAAATTCACAGACATATCTTACCTCTGTATAAATAACTGAATCACTTGGGAACTACCACATTCCACCCAACCATGACCCGAAGTCGTTCATGGTTTCAATCTGGATCCCCCCAAGCTGGTTCCAACATGCAAGTAGCTTAGAGCTCCTACGGTAAGGCTTCCCTAACTGGGATATCAGGTTCTAAATCAATTCTCCTTTATCCTCTTAGGAAAAAATGTTCTCCAAGAACTCTCTTGAGAATAATCAGGTAGAATTATGGAATAACAAAAAGATCATGAAACCTCTCTTTGGCTTGGGTTTTTATAGGCAGACTTTTCAGTCAAAGGGACAGTTAAATCAAGAATCATTTGATTTCTTCATTTAACCATTTTTATTTAGTTTAGGCACTTTTAGTATTTAATTATCTTTAGTAATAATAATAATATATGGGGCCTTTCTTTATTTCTTATAGCTATTAGTATTATTACTATGCTTACTCTTTATACATATCATGTATAAAAATATACTTATATATATTATTTGTTAACATTTTGTCTTTAGGTATCATATAACATGATTCCTAAACTTATGACACTTTCTTTATTAAGGCCTTCAGGTAGGGGTTAGGTCTACTAGGCTAGGAAACTCTAAACCTCCTTGCATGTTGGATTCCCTCGTATAACATGGTATTTCTTCAGTACTTGATGAGATACAGAAATTTAAATTTCATTTAATCACTTAAAAATAAGTCAGATGAGATCAATGTTTTATTTGAGTCATTTTCCCTCGACATATTAATTATTTTTAGTAACTCCTAGCGCTTATCTAGAGCCCATACTCAACGCTAAAAACAGGGAGTTACAAACTTAGTGCAATTCCAGAGCTCCTCGCTCAACACTAATGCTAGGATGTACTTGTAGGATACACCTAGGGATACAATGGCCAAGGATCTGATGTTCCAGATATTAATCTCAACATCAACTTGGAAGGCTACAGGACTTATGCCCAACACTTCCAATTTATCTTTTAATGTGCTACTGAACTTCATTCTCAACACAAATGTGTCAAAACTCATGTGCTCCGGAGCTTCTCGCTCAACAAAAATATAAATACTCACGTGCTCTAAAGCTTCTCGCTCAACACAAAACATCAATTACCCATGTGATCTGGAGCTCCTCGCTCAACACAAAACATCTCATCAATCATGTGCTTCAAGGTCCACGCCCAACACATGAAATCATATATATATAACATATGCAATTGTCTTACGCCCAATATATCAAACAAATCACCATGATCATATGCAGTGGGGTCTTAGACCCAATATATCAAAATAAAACATCAAAGTAACATCATAATCAATGGGGCTTATGCCCATAAGTGTTAGGTCAAAATTCAGGATATTACAAATTCATGTAATTCCTATAACTGTGAAATCGTGCACATGAATAGACTTGTCCTTATTTTTTATATTATAACATTTTATATTCATTGACTTTGTAAATGTCCCCCAAAAAATTAGGTTTTATATGATTTTATTATTGTTTTGTAAGAAATATATGTATACAATTTTGAATAATGATTTTGTTTATGCTTAATCTATAGCTATGTATTTGTTTTCAAACTTTAGTCTTCTTCTTAGATTGATGGAAATGTAACAGAGTAGTATTTAACAATGCTACTCAAACTCGGAATTTGATGGATGATAAATGTTATCTTACGTCAGGAGTAAGGGTTGTGTGGATTTATGAAGCCCCCTTACACATCCCAAGTTGGATGGTAGACTAACAATGGACATTTCGATGACACCATCTAACGAGGGACCCACCATCAATCATATAAACCACTATACATCTTAGTTTATACCTCATAAATACACATAGATCCCTCATTGGACCATTAGAAATCATACACATTCTTATTTTGGTCTTCTCTTTTCAAACAAATTAGTCAATATTTTCTTCACTTATTATCTTCACACCTAAATATTTATTTTTATTCATTGTTTTTCTTGCACTCCTTTTATTTCATTTTTATATACAATTGTTTTTTATCTTTCAAAAATAGTTTTTCATTATGCAAATAAACTTAGCATGTTGTCACTAGTACATACGGGCAGATTTTTCCACGTTAGTTTTCTACGTTTTTTTACTTTCGTGGAAAAATCAAGGGTAAATTATGCATTTTTACAATTTTTTTTAAGGAAGCCCCGACTTTCGTCGCTGTATACATGCCTGACCGTCTCTATAGTGACGGTCGTCTTTTGTTGACTTTTTACAACGGTCAAGGCGTCGATACAGCGACGGCCAAGACCGTTTTCTTTTAAGAGTGAAGGTCTTGCACCTTTTCCACGAAATAACAACTCCTGCAAACTCCTTTGGGACCCGATTCCTTCGATTAATTCAACCACCAGTCATTTCAGACCCATCTTGAATCCCACGATATCGACCAACACAAGGAGAAGGGCTTTGCTCACCCAATTCATTCAACATATCTCGTCGCCTCGAATGCCCCCACCCCACCCCAAGCAAGAACGGATTCAGTATCGGGAGATTCAAAGGCAGAGTCTCCACTTCGATTCTCTGGGTTCGGTACGCACAGTCTTAAGATCGCCTCCACCCCGCCTAAAGCTCTTGGTTGTTGAAATGCGGCTTCGCCTATGCTCTCCCACCTATCCAACAGCAGATGAGATGACTTCAGGGATTTTATATTGATTCGGGAGAGTTTCCGTTAGAGGGGGGATAGATAGAAAAGGCCAAGAGTTGGGGCCTTTGTTAGTTTATTTTTTGATAGGTTTATGGATGATGGCAATGCTGGCTTTGTGTGTAGTGGGTGTGTTGTTTTATGAAGGGTTTTGGCTTCATGCTGGCTGTGGGGTTTTGTTGGGGGCAGTGTGGATTTAGAGTGGATGGATTGGGCATGATTCGGCTCACTATGGGCTTTTTGCATATTATGTTTTATTTCTAAGCATTTTGTTTGAATGTGGGAACTGTGTTGTTAGATTGCCCTGTAATTGTCAATGTAAAGAAAGAGTATGAACATCCTGGGTTTTTGAATTTTTTTTTGCAGCTTGAGAAAAACATTCGGCGCATTGCGCTAGCAGCAGGTTGGACTAAACATGTAGATGATTGGTCCCCTCAAGTTTCTGCTGCTCATACAGGCACAAGTGTTGCTGTCACAACTACAAAACGGGGAGGTAATGCAAAGCGACTTCAGAAAAAAAAAGTACCCTCATAGCAATGACTGCTCCAATTGATGCCAGAGTTTTTAGGAATTTTTATTGGTGTAAAGGTAGAAGGCTCTCCACCCAAGTACTTCAATTACCATATGCAATAGCAAAGCGAGCTGGATGCCAAGGTGTGTGCTTCTCTGTACATTGACTAATACATTCTATTTATCATTAATAATA
>LPNX010432419.1:464344-548471 GCA_001517045.1 Pseudotsuga menziesii | reverse complement strand
ATGGTAGAAAAATTGAAGAGACTGAAGGCAGTGGAAACAAATACTGGTTGGGAGAATTTCATGTTCCTCTGTATGTATTGAAGGCCTTTGAAGATGGACTTCTCCGGGATTTTCCAAACAAGGGTTCTAAGCAAGTTTGGAAAGGTCCAAATAGGCCGATGAAAGGAATTAGAATTAAGGATATATATTCATTCCTTTTATGTAAGGAAGAGATGAATGGAAAGTGTTCATGTGTCCAGTGTGGGAAGGAGGTATTGGTCAGGTATATTCTCTTCTTCTAGTGATATTTCACGAGTTCTTTCCTTTGCTCAGTCTTTGTAGGTGGTAGTTGATGGTACCCCAAGGATTCTTCTTCTTACCACTCTGTTACATGTATGTATTAGGAAATGAACCCTAGCTCTAAAATAGGTAGTAAATACAGAAATTATGACTTCAGAAAATTAAAAAATACAAAAAATCCATACCTATGCATCCACACACGCCATCAAAAGGTTCTTCTCCTTGACACACTTGTCATCATTATTTTGATTGATTGCCAAGCAAGACAGAAATGATACCATTTCTACTGTGCAAGGTGGACGATTTTGGCCAAACTTCTTGGGATTTATATACAACCCTTTCCCTTTCCAGCCCATATCTGATGGGAAATGCTATGCACATATGTTATAGAATCCTTCCAGAATATCTATAGCCAATTTTTCCTGCAATATCAGCCATAAAAAAAGATGGGATATAAGAAAAATGGGTACACCTTATAAACTTTAAGCATCGAAAAACATATCAGATAACCTTGTACTGGTAAAAAGTATGAAAATCAAAATGTCCATTAAACTTTGATGGAAATAAGTTATAAATTATTATAGTTTAAACACTTGGATTATATTCAAAAGCGTGACTTTCACTACAATGAATATAACTAAAATTTATCATGTTAAATTGCTAATAAAAGTTTGAACTGGTGAAGGTCAGGGCTCAAATGTAATTCCATGGTTATGACACATTCAAATTCTCACCATTACTTAGGATGTCCACACAGCCATGGTGTGAAATCCATACATAGTCCTAGTGACCTAGAGCATGTTCCAAATCACCCCTCTTAAAATCAAATCCCAGTTTCCCGCAAAAGATGGTGAACAGTAAGAGGATAAATCCCATTAGCTCACCTCTGCATGCACTGAAGAGAGAGTAGAGCCTACCCATACAGGCATTGGCTCATTATTTCTAAAACCTTAATGTTCATCTAGAGTTTTACACATGAAAAACTAGGCTTTATAGGCCTGCAACTTCCAAGAGCCTAATTTTTAGATTCCAAAGCAAAATATTACTGCCAAAACTGACACATTTATAGGTAAAACTTACTATTGTATTAGAACTTTAACATGGCAATTGTTGAGAAATGCCAGTTTTAAAGGACCCTGTTTCTTCTCATGTATATTCATCCAAAGTTATGGTAATACAGTTTCTTTATTGTCATGCAAGTTCAGTGCCTTTGGTTTTTGTTGTAGAAGTCTCTTCTGGTTGCTTACATTGATTTACGGATAATCAAGAAGTGCTCTTGGCTTACAAATGTAAGCATGTTTAAGGATCTACATTTCAATTTCCAAAGAGTGATGGAGATGTTTTATAGTCTCCAAACTCCACAATATATCCTACATAACAAGAGGAAAAAATATGATGATCACTGCAATCAACAGGAGTGATTGAGGAAGTCAATTGGATTCTGAAGGTGGTGATGATGCTAAAACTCGAGCTCAGATATCCACGAGTACAGAGGTTTCTGATCCTAAGGAGTCTGTCCATGCTGAAATATTCAGTAGCTTTACTGAGGGTGATGGTATTATGAGCAGTCACCCCACATACTTGCAACTAAGGATGTTTCTCTTGTGTTATCATACTCCTTGATCCTGCTAAACACAGATTGGCATAATGCGCAAGTTAAGAAAAAGATGACAGAAGAGGACTTTATTAAGAATAACAGGACCATTAATGATGGGAAAGATCTTCCAAGAGAATTATTATCTGAACTTTACCACTCTATTCTAAGCAATGAAATCCGAACATCATATGATCAAAATCCAGCTATTCCTGAGATGACACCAAGCCGCTGGATTGGTCTCATTCGGAAATCTCAGAAGACTCCTCCTTACATTGTTTGTGATTCCAGACCTTTCCTTGATCATGACATGTTTGCTATCATATCAAGTCCAACCATTGCTACCATGTCAGTGGTCTTTGACCATGCAGAGGATGAAGATGTTTTCCAAGAATGTGTTGACGGTTTTCTTGCTATGGCAAAAGTGTCAGCTTGCCATCATTTGGAGGATGTGTTGGATGACTTGGTGGCTTCTCTGTGTAAATTCACAACACTTCTGAACCCATCTGCATCTGTTGAAGAGCCTGTTCTTGCCTTTGGTGATGATACAAAATCAAGGATGGTGACTGTTGCAGTTTTCACAATTACCAACAAGTTTGGGGACTATATTTGGAATGGATGGAGGAATATCATCGACTGTATCATCAGATTACACAAGTTAGGTCTGTTGCCTTCCCGAATTGCAAATGATGCAGCTGATGATCCAGAACTAGCAAATGATCCTGTACATGGGAAAGTTTCCTCTGGAATTCCACTTATTTCTCACATGCCCTCAATAGGTACACGTCGACGGACATCAGGGTTAATGGGTAGATTCAGTCAGCTTTTGTCTCTTGACAGTGATGAGCCCAGGACTCAGCCAACTGAACAGCAACTTGCTGCACAACAGTGCACTGTGCAAGTAATCCAACAGTGCCGTATTGATAGCATATTCACTGAGAGTAAATTTTTGCAAGCTGAATCGCTACTGCAATTAACAAGGGCCCTCATCTGGGTAGCAGGTAGACTGCAGAAGAGTAGTTTACTCGAAGATGAGGATACCGCTGTGTTTTGTCTTGAGTTATTGATTACTATTACACTGAACAATCGGGACAGAATTATGATTCTATGGCAGGGCATTCATGATTACATTGCAGGTATTGTACAGACAACAATTATGCCTTGTGCTCTAATGGAAAAGGCTGTCTTTGGACTCTTATGTATCTGTCAACGATTGCTTCCATACAAGGAAAATCTTGCAGAGGAACTTTTAAGATCTTTACAGCTTATTTTAAAACTGGATGCTAGGGTAGCAGATGTGTATTGTGAGCGCATTACTCAAGAAATCATGCAACTTGTGAAAACAAATGCTGGGCACATTAAATATCCAGTAGGATGGCGTACCGTTGTATCTCTACTTTCCATCACTGCTCGCCATCCAGATGCTTCTGAGCCTGGTTTTGAGGCATTATCATTTATTATGACAGACGGTGCACACTTAACCCGTGCAAACTATGTATTATGTCTTGATGCTGCTCGTTCTTTTGCTGAATCTCGGATTGGTACAACTGATAGGTCTATGTGAGCATTGGACTTGATTTCTGGGTCAGTTAAATGTCTGGTGCAGTGGTCAAAAACTGACTCCCATGATTCCATAGTTGTTGGTCTCTCACGAGAAGATATAGCAAAGTCCTCCCAAGAAGTAGGAGAAATGTGGTTGCGAGTTATACATTGTTTCCGAAAGGTTTGCATAGATCAGAGAGAAGAGGTCAAAAATCATGCCATTTTGTCACTACAGCGGTGCCTGTCAGCAGCAGAGGTCATTTACATAACACCGTCAATATGGTCACAATGTTTTGATCAAGTAATTTTTACAATGCTCGATGATTTGCTTGAGATTGCCCAAGGACACTCTCGGAAGGAGTACCGTAACATGGAAGCTACCCTTCAACATGCAATGAATTTCCTGTCGAAATTACTTTTGCAGTCGTTCGTTCAGCTATCTTCCTTGTCTAATTTTTGAAAACTGTGGCTTGGGGTGCTCAGCGTTATGGAGAAATATATGAAGGCAAAGATTAGGGGTAAAGGCAGTGAAAAGCTTCAAGAACTTATTCCTGAGTTATTGAAGAACATGCTGTTGATATTAAAGGCTCGAGGGGTGCTTGTACAAAAAAGTACACTTAATGGTGATAGACTGTGGGAGATGACATGGTTACATATCCAAGGGATCTCACCAATCTTGAAGGCAGAATGTTTCCCTGATCAGGACCCTGAAGACAAGCCAGATCCAAAGTCAGATCCCAATTCAAATGGCAGTGAATTTGTGGAGGATGCAACAGCTGGTTTTGAGGTTGCTATAAATGATGGTAGCCAGGTGAGACAGGAAAAAGGTGAAAAATAAGATATAAAGTATGAAAGACCATCACAACAAGGTCATACTACTAGCCTTTTGTTTGGTTAATGCATGCACAGTATCTTGCTTGCAATTAATCTCTTGATTTCCCAAGTATACAATTTTTCTGCTACCAGGTCCAGTTCTCTGATTCCTGTTTCTTGTCTCCATACTGCTAATGCACTCATCTGTTCTCCCAAAATTGCATCAAGGGGACCAATATGAACAGTGATAGACTCTAGCCATATCCAACAGAGCTATTCGATATTCCTTAATGAGGTAGAAATCTTCCTCCCAAAATTGCTTGTAGGATTTGACTTGGCAAGATGTTGATTCTTGTGGTTTCTGTCAAATGTGAATATTGTGGTTTGTGAAATAATTGGAAGCTCTAAGCAGTGCTTAACCAACTGTGAAATGACCTTTTTGAATGCTTGTCTGATGGCAGGGATTTGATGACATTAGTCCTGATCCTTCCTCACTCGAATAAAAGAATGCTCTAACCCTTGCTATTGTTCCTACTACGGGTAAGATGTTTATCATTGGTGCATATTGACCACACAGATTATTGCTATTTAGTATTTATAGTTGTCTTTGTTGACATTTTTCATTCTGTATTAAATTGCAGATAATTCTTCCAATGGAAACTCAAACAGTGCTCGAGATATTCCAAATGGAGCCACTGGTTGGGAACTAGCTCTTGTCACCACTTCAAGCTCTAATTATAGTGTGCAAGAAAAAAGTAAACTGGTAATACCAGCTTTCTATATAGATCAACCTGACATATAGTATTTGGTTGTATTCTGCATTTGATTGTACGGGTTATCAATTCATTTTGGCTTTTTATTGGTTGCAGGCTGGCGGCCTTGATAAGCTTACATTAGATAGCTTATATGAAGATGCAATGACAAGGCAGGTATCTAGCTACCATACAAGTCAAATGGAACCAAATCCCTTTGAGGCTTCTCCAATGATGCAACCAGGACATGACCCTTTTTATGCTTCTCAAAAGATTGCTCCACCATCAGCTGTACAGATGGCTTCTATGGCTCAGCAGCAACAAGCTTTCATGGCATAACAACAGATGATGGGGCCGCAAGTTCCTGCCAACCCTTTTGGCAATCCGTATACAGCAGCATATCCTTATGCTACAGGGACTCCTTATCAGGCTCAATCTAGCCATTTCCTAGATTATATCCATAACACATATTGAGGTTGATTAAGGTCTAGAATGTGCCTAGAAATGCTTGGAATGGACTTGTCACCTAATCTAATTGATTCATGTTGAAAACTTACAGATATAGGAACCAAAATTAACTCAAACCATGCTTAGAAGTGCTGAAAAATATTTCCAAATATGGGACTGATTTCTAGCTAGAAATATGGATCTGCTTGATTCAATACCTTCACCATATGTTGTCTTCTTTCCTGAATGAGAGCTTGTGTACATGGATGAATTATTCCATAGTAATTGCATGAATCTACGAACCCAGTGCAGAAACCAGAAAAACCAAGACAAACTTCAAACCCTCCAGATGGGTTTCATCGGCAGACAACTTGACCACCATATCAATTGCCCTCTTGATAATAGGATTTATTGCGGACTCACCATTTGCCAACTAAACTACAAAATTGAAGTATGCTTTCGCAGTAGGAACATCAAATGACAGGAATGCCTTCTCTAGACCCACAAGCAATAGCTGAATCTCTTACTGAATTAGAGACTCCTGTTGGCAAATTACCTTCAGCTGATCAACCTTGCAATTGTAGCTTTACAAAAATGCTGGAGAGGATTTGATGCAACTGTTTGAAACTGAAAGTCTTATCAGGTCCAGAAAGTGATATTATCAACAGTCTGCCCAGACAACCTGCTGTGACCTTCAAGCAATATTCTGGGTATGTCACAGTGGATGAAAAGAGTGGCCGAGCTTTGTTTTATTACTTTGTAGAAGCTGATAAAGATCCAGATTTGAAGCCTTTGGTTGTATGGCTCAATGGAGGTTAGTGGAATGAGCGATTTTTTTTTTTGGCATTTTCCTGCTGTTTAAATGGTATATAGACAAACTGATAAAATATGGATGAAATGGTATATAATTTGTTTAGGGCGAAGGGATGATTCGAATAGAATTATTTCCTTTTCCAAAGAGAAAGAATTGTTAGTTTTCAAAACACAGCTCAAGCCTGCAACTGAACAGATATGCTATAATTCAGGGGAAAATTACATGTGCTGCTATAATTTTATATTCTTTTAAAGTCACTGAAGTTCTCAATTTTTAGTCCTGTAAAATTATTTAATGTTCATCCACTGAATCTCTCGTTTGGTCTTTACTGATACATATTTAAAATCCATTGGACAAGCAAAGCACATTTGATTTTACATAGATTGAAAATATGAATATTCATTCTATACATTTAGTATAGGAGAATGGTTGATAAGCAGCTGTTTTTTTTTAACAAATTGTGTTCTAACTTAGGTCTACGAGAATGTGAATGAACATATTCTATTCTATTTGTCATGTTTTGTTCTGGATAATTACAGGGCCCAGTTGTTCTTCATTCGGCGTTGGAGCGCTATCAGAGAATGGCCCATTCCATCCCAGGGGAGACAAATTGATTGGAAATGATTATAGTTGGAACAAAGGTAATTGTTGCAATATTTAATTTCTTGTACATGTATCATATAAATATCCTTCTAGCAATGCCTCAAAGTTTAGACATTCTTGATGCATTGATTACCAATATGTTGAGAAGCCTGTATTGTATTTCTCAGGCTAATGCTAGTTTGCTCTATGCAGAAGCAAACATGCTTTTTCTGGAGACTCCGACTGGAGTTGGATTTTCCTATTCTAATGATTCATCATACTATTTGGGTGCAAATGATGCTAAAACAGGTATCAAATATCAGTAGCTAGATGCAAATACATGTTAAGCTTTCTACAGTAATTTTGTATGTGACAATAATCTGATGGTCTATATTTTTTTTTGCAGCGAAGGATAACTTGCTATTTCTTCATGGTTGGTTTGACAAATTTCCAGAGTACAAGACCAGAGATCTGTATGTCACAGGGGAGAGCTATGCAGGTGAATTTTATTATTTAAGTTGAGGTTCTTAATAAAATTGATAGTAGGGAAAGATGGTTACTTAGGTGTCGGATGTTAAAAAGAATGTCAATAAAATTGCTTACTGTGCTTGAATATATACACACATGGTCAAAATGTAGTAAGCAACTAACTCACATGGATGTTAAAAAGAATGTCAATGCTAATGGCCTCTCTGACAACTCGAATAAAGATTGTGAAGTGGCTCTGGGAAGTTACTGCTTAAACGAGAGTAAACAACCACAATCACAAAAGAAACGGCTTAAACGAGAGTAAACAACTCTGTGACCCCTGTGGCACACCCTGGCACAAATAGAACAGCACCCTTTAGAAACAGTCAGATCGCAAGTGTAGCAGAAATAATGACCTGTCAAAATAGCATGTCAAACTTTATGGTCTTTGTATAATGTTTGAAGCTGAGAGAGTATATCTAGAATGATATTTGCCAACTGTGATAGCTCCCCTATATGGCCAAAATTAACATTATGGCACAGAATTCTGCTAAAACTTATGAAGTATTCAATTTCAAGCAACTTGTCTCTTTACTTTGCAGAGAAATCATTCTAGGCATCTGGATGATTTAAACCAATTGGGCTCTGAAATATCGAAGGTTTCCAAGGATGAAATTGTAATAAAGTCCTCAAATTTCTCTGCAATGAATGTATGCTAAAAACTATCTTGCTTCACTTATATTAACATAACATCCTTTGTACTTTCTTTAGTGATTTTCCGGGGATTTCTATATTATTCCAATGACTGGTTTGGATTTTTGTTTTCCAGACAAAGCCATATATAGTTGCAAAAGACACTGAATTTGATGTTGGTTACAACTTCTCTGGTGCAACTCATGGAAATTTGGATAAATTATTAACTAGGCATCCAATCTCAGGAGGTACACACGTAAGATTCTATGAGCTTTGACACAACGTTTTTAAAAACACTAAAATTTTGAGATTAGGTTATTTTGTTTGATAGAGCACTTGATCTGAATTGAGTTGGAATTTGCAAGAAATGCAGGGTTGTCAGAGAATCCTAGTGTTTCATTGCCGAAAACCAGGGCAGAAAAGAAGGTAGAAATATAAGATATTTTAATTGTTTGAGCTGATGTCCAGAATTATCCCTGTCTAAACATATTCTTACTTCAGGTTACAGTAAGACTGGATCAGAGCTTCGTTCTTCGTTAAATGTGCACAAAATTCATACTGTAGAGCAAGCTATATCTACGGTCAGGTGGGGAAAGTGGGATAAAATGGCTGCAAGGGATTAAAGGTAATACTAATGCGGTGATTTTCAGGCTAGGTGTCTATTAAATCTGTCAGATGCTAGCAATATACAGGCACATAATTGATATAGAGAGGCATAAAGTGACCATAAACTTGTTTTACAGGTTCCTGGAAGTCTCTGAAACTCATGCAACAACAGATATATCTGGCACTTTTGGTATGTTGCTTCAGAGTATGCTGTGACATGTAGTGTGTCTGATAAGGTCTCATGTTTATAGTTATGGAGTGGTGCTTTTTGAATTACTTTCCACCTCCGGCAAGAGGTCTCTGGATCCATCATTTTCTTGCTATGGTTTGGTAATAGATTTAACAACATTGCTTGGGCATGCATGCTTGTTAACAAAGTCAGAGAACATGAGGTTTTCACCCCTGGCTGATGGGACACAGCGCCTCATGAATATTTAATAGAATAACTTCAACTTCCTATTAAAAACATACATATGAATGATCAGCTTAAGAATTAGGTTGCAACAGACTAGATTTCTCTTTATTTGCATGCAAGCTGTAATGCCAATCAAATGGATCAATTGCATTGCTTAGGGATCTCTAATGATTTAGACAGCAATCCTCAATTACAACTGTGGCTGTTTGGATCAACTTCAAATGATTAGTTTGAGGGTTATGCTTTCTAAGTACAACATATGAGCAAATAAGTGCATTTGATAGCCCCTCTTTACAATCCATATGGATGTAATAGCATGTTTCCTGACCTTACATCATTTTAGGCATCCAGCTACAAGTACAGTATGGTATAGGATGATCTACCTACTTTAGTTTTGTGTTTCTCACAGTCAAGAAAATGTAGATATTTTTTTGCCACTGCTATTCTAAGAACTATTTATGAGGTAGATTATAGTAAAACAGTTCTTCTGTTGTCTCAATCCTGGTTCAATGATATGGTAGGATTATCACGTGCCACAAGTTTCAATCTATTGAGATGGGCAGGTTGTTAAGTAAGCATAACGATTTTATCATTGGTAGTTGTGGCTATATGTTTTTGAAGCCATAGACAGCTTGATTTTTATATGCAGCTTCCCATTGTGTTACCTCCTAGCCCTCTGGGGCAATTGCACGAGCACCCCACAGATTAGATATGTTCTGCGTAGAGGACTTTAATCAGTTAAATCAATTGATATTAATGTAGATGGGATGTTTTATCAAACATGTGTGTTCAAGAATCAATACTATACTTACAAGCCATAGATGATATAGTATAGACAACCATTATATGGTTAGACATTTTCAGTAGTGGTAACATATCTCAAACAGAACTTAAATGCATCATGTTTGGTCCATCTATTCAGCAGGGATGACAGTAATATCAACAGTGGCTTGATTAAAGGATTATTACCTACTTCCACATGGAATTGGTCTTATGGCATTTGTATTTTTTTTTTAAACAGTTATAGCCGTGGATATAGCGACGGCAATTTTTTTTTAAAAATTGCAGCCGTGGATACAGCGACGGCTCGGCGTGGATACAACTACAGCCAGCATGGATACAGCGACGGCTCGGTGTGGATACAGCGACGGCTCTGCGTGGATACAGCGACGGCTCTGCGTGGATATAGCGACGGCTCGGCGTGGATACAGCAACGGCTCCACGTGGATACAGCGACGGAAAGGCATGGATACAGAGACGACCATGCGTGGATACAGAGACGGCTAGGCGTGGATATAGCGACGGCTTAGTCATCTAAAAAAATATAGAACATTGTCGCTCTTGCGACGCAAATTAGGGGTCGTCTCTATTGCGACGAAATAGTTGCCACGGGAAAAAAAACACTTAGACGTGGCAATATCCACGCTTTTCCGTGGATATTGACACATTTTTGCCGTGGCAAAATTGATCACTTGTACTAGTGTGTTTCCTTTTTTGTGAGGTTATTACAAATCATAAACATCTTTGAGATACAAATTTACAAAATAAATTAGCAATGGTGGAACCGGGAGCAAGACATACAGTTTGCATTCAACATCTTGTGAAAAACCTCCATCTACATAGAAGACAATTTCAATTCCATGTTATCCATCCTGAAAGGGGTAATCTTTTTAGGTCAGAGTTGAAAGAAGAACTTGTGAGAAAATTTGATGTTTCAGATACACAAACAATATTCATATCCAGTTTCCAGACAAAAAATCCATTCTCTAAAGGATTTGGCATAATATATGACAATGTATATGACACATTGAAATGCGAACCAAAACATCGATTAGCTAAAAATGGTCTTAAAGCTCTTGTTGACAAGACTACCAAGGAGAGTAAAAATAGAGCAAAAAAAATTATGGCACTAAAAGCTAGAAAAAAATATAGAATCTCTAAGTGAAGACATGCTTGAAGACGATGAATGTTTCCAACATACTTCATTGCTATAGATTTTTCTACATATTGAACTTAACCATATCCTATTGGTTTTAGTTTTATATAATTGAGGATATATTTTTAAATTTCTACTTGTAATGGAATATATATCTCTTATCTATATTGTTTGACAAATTGTATATTTAATGTCTTAATTTTTTTTCAATGTTTTGTAATCAAATATATGTCTTTTATGTATCAACTATTTAATATTTTCAAAAAAAGTTGTTCATTTTTTTGCAATCAAATATATGTCTATTATGTATATCATTTGAAATTTTGAATATTGAATGTTTTAAAAAAAAAAATATTGATGTCACTTGACAAATTGAATATTTAATATTTAAAAAAAATCAATTTTTAATCCACCTTATTAGTTTGTAGTTGTAGTTAAAAAAACATTTTTTAATTGCTTGATCAACTTATTCACTTTGTAACTAGTAAGCAAAAAAATTGCTCTTTATATTAGAATGCATACTTTAACATTTAATCACTTAACTTTTCATTCAAATCCATATTAAAATATCAATTAAATAAATGTGTAATGCTATACTTATTTAAATTAAATATAATATAGATATTTGAGTTTTAAAATCTATATGTAACATAGTTGAATACTATATTAATTGACATAGAGATCAACCATATCTTGCCAATGTTTGTATGAATCTAATCTTTCTCTTGCCTATCAACTCATGAATATTCACTCAGTATTGTTGAGAGTTAGGTCTAACATCACAAAACAATTTTTATACTTTGAAGTAAGCATTAAGCAACATTACAATACTTACTTGAACCATATTATTTTGAATGTAGTTTGTATAGGGATTTGAAAAATGGATAAGTGGGAAAGGATTAATGAGTTGGAGGTTCAACACCTAGAGGACATGATGGAGTTTTCAGCGGAGGATTTGACTTGGAAAGAAGTCTGGGGGGACCAAGTTGCAATTATTCCATATTGTCGACTTGAGGATTTTATAAGTGGGGAGCAGTCCAATGAACCTATGCCTACTCAATTTGTCATTCACACTCAACGAAGTACAAAATTTGAGGATATAAAAGAGATTAATTTTGGGACATATCTAGATTATGCTATGTGAGTCTTTATAATTTATTTTCAATACATTTTAAATTTTTGAATTCAATAACACTATTTCAAACATGCAATTAACAATTTATCTAATTTGTTTTCAATTCTATGGATATAGTTATTGGTGTGCATATGGTCCGCAACCCACATGGAAATCCACTGGCCAAATACAAAAACAGGCAAAGAAAAAATGCCATCCACATGAAAGTATTAAAGTTGGTTGTCGGTGTCACTTTATTGTGAGACGACTTCAACTTAGACCAAATGATGTTGTTATAACATATACTGCATGTAGGAATATTGACAAATAAAATGTTGTCTGCCATGGAAATGATGCAATTGGTAGGCCTCAGACAGTCAAATATGTGCCACATTTATCAGAGGATATACGAGCCAATGTCCAAGATTTGGTTGAAAAAGGTTTTAATGTCACAATGATATGGGACAAGTTCATCTCTGATGTGGAGCTTGGATCCAGTGATTTGTTCACCGAGCTATCTCGAGATGCATTAATGACAAGAAAATATATCTTAAACATTTACAATCATATGAAAAGGATAGAATATGTGAAGGATGAATGCGATCCTAGGAGCGTGGAATGTTGGTACAATCAGTTCCCTCAAAACTTTTTTCTACCAAAAACAAAATGTTGTTCAAAACATTCATTTTATTATAGGCATACAAACACCGTGGATGCGTTTAATGATGGTAAAACATTCACACAACAAGGTTATGTCAATGGACTCAACCGTTAGCACCAACAAGTATGGGGTGAGTTCACATTTTTTTTATTCATCTATTAAACTACATTTCAATGCTTGTAGCTTATATAATTATATTTGTTTTGTGTGTGACATAATATCAACTTTACACATTAATGGTCTTTGACGAACATCGCAATGGGGTTCCAGTAGCTTGGGTGATTTCTTCACGCAATACTACATATGACATATGCAAATGGATGTAAACATTAATTGCGGCTGGAGAAAAAGAACAACCAAATTGGGATGTCAAGGCTTTCATCACAGATGATGTTGCAGCTGAAATTGAGGCATTAAGGTAATGTTTGTGCTCCTTTTAAAATAGGCATAACACAATAAATTTTGTATATATTTTCTTATGTTTTAATGTTATTTCAAGAATTCAACCAACTCCACAATATTAATATGTGTATGGCATGTCCGTCGAGCATGGTTAAAGAACATTGGAAGTAAAGTCAAAGGAAGAGAAAATAAAATTCGTATTTTTCGTGCTCTATGAGAGATTATGCACTCGTTTCAAGATCATGAAGCTGTGCCAAAAGAAGTTGCAAGTTTATTTGTTGAGTTTACTGAACACAAAAAGGTTTTGAAATATTTTAAAACCACTTGGTTAGCCAACAATAAAATATGTAAGTTTTTCTATAGCTGATTTTTATGACTACTATGCAATGCCATATCTGTAGTTATTACTTCATAACTAATAAATTTGCTTTTCCATATATGTGGGAAAAATCTTATAGAAATTTTCCACATTCTAATCAAGATACAAACAATGAAATTGAATCATATCATGGATATCTAAAACAAAGGTACTTGAAGGAGATCAACAACACTTGCCATAGAGGGGTCGATTGGCTAATGTATACGTTGACAAAGGTTGAATTATATTACAATCATATGCAACATCTGAAAGAAGATGGTTTTATATGACCTTGAAAAGTCGAGGAGCAATTGAATGCATCCAAACGTAGAGCAAAACAAATCCCAAATGAAGATTATGTTGCTAATGAACAAAATCACGAGGAATATTGGGTTCGTATCCAAAATAATGATTCTCAAAATACTTGGTATTAAGTTGTATATAAAGGGGCAAATCAACACTCATGTAATTGTAACTGGGAACTGAATGGAAATGTATATAAAGATGTATTAAAAATTGAGATGTTAGTGGCTAACACTATTTTGGGTGACAATAGATTAACAAATGCCTCTGGTTCTATTACTGACAGGCCTAGAATTTTAGTTGATTTAAATGTAACAACTCTTTCGAGCCCAAAAAACCAAACAAAGTTTCCACCATGCTTCGATTATCCTCCTAATATTAAATACCATAGTGAAACAAGTATTGTAAGACTAGAGAGTGTGTTACCCGAGGATGATGAAATGAAATTTGTTATGTCATCAACTCATGAAGAATTGAGGGCTTTTGTATCCATAAGACCCACAAATTTGGGCAGGCATATGCATTGAAAAACGTGGTTTCCAATGCACATCAAGAGTTCAATCAAATGTGTTTTGGTACTATAACTCCATCCAATATCACTACCTAGAGACAACACATTTTTTTGAGCCCAAACAATAAAAAAAGACAATATCGTTGTAAGAAAAAATCAGGAAAAAAGCAACCACAATTTCAAAGGGTTGGACGGGTTCGTACAAAGAAAAAAAGCATGGAAGATCAGTTGGAGAGATCTTCTCGAAGATACTCGATTGTGGAGCAACCTTCTCCCGCAAACAAAATTGGTATGGAAATTTGATATTATGTAATGGTTTACATGAAATAAAATACATGGTTATCTTGAATATCAACTAATAAATATTTTATTATTTATTCTTGCAGTCGAGATATCTTCTCAAAGACAAAGGAACATGGCGCATGCATATGATTTAGTGTGACCTTATCCTACACACAACATTGTTATGGAAATTTAATAGTTTGTTTTGGTTTACATTAAATACGATATACAATTATCTTGAATCTCAACTAATAAATATATTATTCTTTGTTGCATTTGATATATACTTATAAATATTTCATTCCTTATTGTTGCAGTCGAGGGATCCACATCTCGCCATTTTCAAAGTTGTCGACTTTGACTATTTAATGAGCATATTGTGGAGGGTAACTCTTTGACTCAAAATAGAGTTAGCACATTGATTCCCATAAAGTTGCATAATTGTATCACATTATATGTGGGTATTTCACATGCAACAATGGTTGAATAACATCAAACACCTTTAAAATGTGATGCAGGTACTTTTACCAATGATCCAAACGTACCAATCATGGTTGTTTCTTAACAAGAAGATGTGAGTTTATAGAACAATGAATAGTTGAAGTGATATATTGTTGTTATTTTTCACTTCCCCCATGTTGTACAAGATGGTCATTGAGCAATCATATGCTACTCACATATATTGTTATATATTGTTACCTACTTTTTTATTTAAGACTCATTGCAAGCAATGTACATATTATTTTGGAAACTGTATTTGTTGTGAGACTTAATTAAAAGTTGGATCATTTTGTGCCCTCATGTTGTCATGTTTTCAAATATGTTCATTTATATAAAGAAGTGTTTTTTGTATATGTGCCCTTTTGTATATGCACGTGCATATACGGAAGGGCTTGCTAGAATATACACTAGTGTTTCAAATTATTCAAATAAAACTCTCTATCTATATATACGTGGTTATGTGTATTTTATCCATTAATGTAGTAGGAATTGCAAATATATGTCTTTTTTTTAGAGTATAGGAAGCTAGCATGCTTTATTCAAACTTTATTTTAATTATTGTTTTTAGTGTATATACTAGAATATACACTAGCAATATACGATGATGTATATTTTAGTATACACACTAATGTATATACTAGAATATACACTAGTGTGTATATTGTGTGTATATACACTAGAAATATCAACGTATAGTGTATATTCTAGTATATACACTAGTGTGTATACTAAAATATACATCAACGTATATTGCTAGTATATACATTAGTGTATATTCTAGAATATACACTAGTGTTCCAAATTATTCAAATAAAACTCTCTATCTATATATACGTGGTTATGTGTATTTTATCCATTAATGTAGTAGAAATTCCAAATATATGTCTTTTTTTAGAGTATAGGAAGCTAGCATGCTTTATTCAAACTTTATTTTAATTATTAGTTTTAGTGTATATACTAGAATAGACACTAGTGTATATACTAGTAATATACGTTGATGTATATTCTAGTATATACACTAGTGTATATGCTAGAATATACACTAGTGTATATTCTAGTGTATATACTAGAATATACATTAGGGTTCCAAATTATTCAAATAAAACTCTCTATCTGTATATACGTGGTTATGTGTATTTTTGTATCCATTAATGTAGTAGGAATTGCAAATATATGTCTTTTTTTTAGAGTATAGGAAGCTAGCATGCTTTATTCAAACTTTATTTTAATTAGTATTTTTAGTGTATATACTAGAATATACACTAGTGTATATTATAGCAATATACATTGATGTATATTCTAGTATATATACTAGTGTTTATACTGGAATATACACTATTGTTGTAATATCCCAAATACCGATATTCTACTGATTCTATGCAAAATTACTGAATAGCCAAGCATGCAAAATTGCCCTATATTATAGCTGAATTTAGGTTTAGGGTTTGCAGGATATAATGTGACACTTACCACTGATAAGCCAGCTAAAAATGCTCCTGAGAGAATATTCATGCATCAAGAGATGATCTGGTGAAGAACTGGTGCTCCCTGCCTCTGGTGATATCCCAGCAGCATGAACCCTCAATCAGATAAAGGTGACGTTTTTAGTGAAGGAAGTGTCTGTTGCAACTGAGAATTTGCAGAAGTGGTAGTATTCCTGTGCCGAAGAGGATGCCTGACACATACAGAAATTATCAGATCCCTAAGCAGGCTAGCGAATTGAACTGGAAGTTTAGCTGCTCATGCCCCCTTGATTCCCAAACTACTGAGAAATGCTCCAGATGAGAAAAACGGGAGCTGATAATCACCAGGTACCGGAGGATGATACCGATGATGAGATTGGTTCCAGTATTCTGAAGATAAATGGAGATCTGAGGACCCAACGAATGATTTGGGGTTTTCCAGCTAAAAACCCCCTATGGCTGCACATGTGTCCCTGCAAACAATCTTGATGGATACTAGATAACTGCAACTGTATGCATAAGTTGAAGAGTGGATGGTGAACCTGGATGGTTTACCCTAAATGAGACTAGGGCAGATATTTCACTGCCGAAACCCCGTTAGGTGAAGACGTTGTCTTCAACCCCAACTGTTGTGGCCGCACGCTATGCTGCTACTCAAGAGATCCAAAATCAATAATAATCATACGTAACATTTTTGTCTCATTACCCTCTTAAATAGAATCTCATGAAATTTTAGGGTTTGCATGTCACTTTTAGGGTTTCTGCTTTACTTTTGCATGCATGCAATTCTATTTTAATGTTGACTTTTAAGCCTAAAGAAACAAGGCTTCTTCCATCCGATTGATGACTGTACGCTAAAGGAATGTCCTGTAGTTCTCTAAGTATCAAATCCACTTAGTCAATTCCCTCTTATGCAGTACCCACTCGAACCTAAGGGAATTAAATAGGTTAGCGGGTGTTTGGTATGCTTAATTAGAGGGGGGACATTGTAGTCCTCCCCACTTGAAATTGCTTGTCCTCAAGCAATTGCAAAATAGGATGTTGCAGTACCTACTCTCCTTCCCATGTGGTGTCCTCCATGGGTAATTCCTTCCATTTCACCAGATACTCTTGAATCACCCTGTTTTGGAGCTTCCTTTCTCATACCTGTAGGATTTGCTCTACAATTAGTACCAGTATCCCTTCATCATCTAGAGGAGGTAATTATGTGGATCGAGCAATGTGTTGTCCTAATGTTTTCTTGAGACTGGACACATGGAATACATTGTGAATCTTTATTTCTTCCGATAGTTCTAGCTCATAAGCCACCTCTCCAACCTTCTGAATTACCTTGTAAGGACCATAGAAGCGAGGTTTTAGTTTCTCCGCTCCTTTCTATTTGAGGGAAGATTTCCTATATGGTTGTAACCGCAAATATACCATATCTCCTACCTTGAAGCTCCTCTCAACCCTATGTCTATCTATGTATAGTTTATGTTGATTTTGTGCTATCTGTAAGTTTTCTTTCAGGATTTTGAGAATATCCTGACTGTCATGTATCCAATCTTTATCCTTGGGTGCTCTGTTGTCTCCAAAGACTAGATCGATGAAGCTCGGTACCTAATAGCCATACAATGCTTTAAAAGGTGTCATATTGATAGACATATGGTAGGTGGTATTGTAACAGTATTCCCCTAAGTGTAGCCACTTAATCCATGTCCTTTGTTGGCCTGCTACATAATTGCGCAGAGACCCTTCAACCCACTTGTTGAAAATCTGAGTATGTCCATCGCTTTGCGAGTGATAGCTCATACTAGTAGCGAGCTATGTCCCTACCAATATGAATAACTCATGCCATAAGGCACTAGTGAATTTACTGTCCCGATCACTGACTGTGGTTTTGGGTAACCCGTGTAATCTGAAAACTTTTCTGAAAAATAACTCGGCTACCTGGCCTACAGAGTAATTGGATGATATAGCAAAGAAATGGGTGAATTTGGTTAGTTGATCAACTATGACATATAAGCAATCTCACCCTTAGACCTTGGGAAACCTTGTAATGAAGTCCAGGAGATACTTTCCCACTTTTGTTCTGGAATTGGTAGTGGTCAAAGTAACCCTGCTAGATGGACGTGCTCGACTTTATTCTGTTGACAAATGCTACATTCCCGCATATGCTGCATAACCTCCCCCTTGAGACCCTTCCATGAGAACCTCTCTTGGATCTTCCTGTCGGTATTCAAGAAACCCTAATGTCCTAATAATGGAGAGTCATGTGATTCTTGTATGATCTTCTTTTTTAAGGTTGATTCTGGGACGAGGTATATCCTGTTCTTTTAATATATGATGTCATCAATATTCTATACCTGTCATCCTGAACCTGTCCATCCAATAATTCACAAGCAAATTTATTTTTGGAGTACTCTACTAAGAGAAGAGACCTCCAATCAATGGATATACTCATGAGAGATAATGAAGCAGGTCGTTTGGATAATGCATCAGCTACTGTATTGTTCTTACCCTTCACATACTCTATCTCGAAATCGTAAGCTTGCACCTTGCTGACCCATTTCTATTGACACTCATTCAGCTCCTTATGCTCCAAGAAGTACTTGAGACTGTTATGATACGTCTTGATTTTGAACTTGCTGCCCACTAGGTACTATCTAAATTTAGTGAGAGCATGTAAGATGGCTAGCATCTCCTTGTCATATATAGAGTAGTGGCGCTCATAGTTTTCCAGTTTCCTGCTCTCGAATGCAATTGGGTGATGGTTTTGCATCAATACTACCCCTAGCCCTTCCCCTGATGGATCACATTCTACTACAAATGGCTGTGAGAAGTTTGGTAGTCCTAAAACCAGGAAAGAACTCATGATGACTTTCATCTCCTCAAATATTTTCTATGCTAATTCTTTCCAAGTGAAGGCCCCCTTCTTTGTGAGATCAGTGAGTGGAATGACAAATTTGGAGAAGCCCTTAACATACCTTCGGTAATATGTGCAAAGGCCTAAGAATCCTTTCAGTTCCGTGACTATTTTTGGCGTGTCCCAATCCCTGATAGCTCAGATTTTTTCCATATGAACCTGTACCCCTTCTGCGCTGATGATGTGCCCTAGATACAATATCTCCTTCATACCAAATTCACACTTATAAATCTTTGCGTAAAGCGAGTGATCGTCTAGAATGCTCAATACTTCGTCTAAATGTTTTAGATGTTCCTCCCACGTTTTGTTGTAGATCAAAATATCAGCAAAGAATACTAGCAAATACTAACGTAACTGAGCTCTGAAATTATGGTTCATGCATGACTGGAAGATGGATGGAGCATTGTTAATTCCAAAAGGCATGACCAAGAACTCATAGTGACCACAGTGGCAACGGAAAGATGTTTTAGAAATGTCTTGATCCCTTACTCGGATCTGGTGGTACCCTGAGCAAAGATCAATCTTTGAAAAGTATTTAGCACCCCGCAGCTCATCCATGAGTTCATCAATCCTAGGAATGGGATACTTGTTTTTTATGGTATTTTTGTTGAGTGCCCTGTAATCGATGCACATCTAGAGTGTGCCATCCTTCTTCTTAACTAAGACCATTGATTATTCAAAGGGACTAGAACTGGGCCGAATATATCCTAGCTCTAGTAATTCCTTAATCGCCTTCTTGATCTTATCCTTGTATCTTTTGGGATGTCGGTAAGGAGTGGTGATGACTTCTTGTGTCCCCTCCTCCAGCTCAATGATGTTCTCAAATCCCCTATCTGGCGGTCTACCTGTTGGAAGGTCCTGAAATACCTTTTCGTGCTTCTGCAATAAGGCTTGAATATCTGTTGGGTGTTGGGTGTTGTTCTTTGGAGGTTTTCTAAAGGTGACAAAACATTCTGTCGACCATTCTATGTCATCCTGCCTGAGAAATGTCTCCATTCTCTATGAAGAGATGGGTTTTGGGGGATAAGTGTTCATGCCCCTCAAAACTACATGTTTACCATCTGGTCCCTAGAATTCCATTTCCATTGCTCAGTAATCTGTAGTATATTTCCCTATTGAATAAAGCCATTGAACGCCTAATACTACATGTGTATCTTCCACATCCACTACATAAAATGAATATGTCATATAGTAGTTTCCTAATGTGACATTCAGTTTTGGAATCCAATAGTTGCACTCCATGCTAGAGTTTTCGGCTACTACTACAATAAATCCCTCAAAATTCTCTGTCGGAATACATGTCACATGCCCTAATTTTGCAAAAATAATTTTATATTATTTGAAGACAATATGTTAAATTTTATGCTAAGTTGTAATTGATGACTCAGTAGAGTTAAGGATATTTAATGTAATTCTGAATATTTTATTTATAAATAAATAAAGGAGGAGATAACAGCTTAGGAGAGCTGTTAAAAGAGTGTTTACTGGTCAAATTGGTGGAGGAGACTGGGTGGAGAGCAAACTGACATGTGGCAGCATCCTCAAACCACTTCCAATTGTTGCAGGTGGCAACCTCCCTACATTTGGGGTCATGATTCCCCAAGAAAGTGGAATCAGAGCAGGTGGCTCAATTAATGAAAACTGACCCAAAAGACCTAGGCAATATTTATAAAAAATCCCATTGAAGAGAGTTGAGGCTGCTAATTCTAAAGAAGTGATCATTCAGGTTGAATGAATGTACTTCACAGAAATTCAATGGAAGGGAGTTTGGAAAATGTTTGAGGGGTTAACTGCTAATTGATCTAGTTGCAGCTTTTGGGCTGAAGATCATACTACTGAGAGCAGAGTGTTTTTACTGAGATATTGGACTAGTCTACTGTTTGCATTCTCCACCAGTTCTCAGCCAAGAAGACCAAGAACAGGCTCGGGGGTCCTGAGGAAGCGTTGTTTGAGCGCTCTCCAGGAGTTTGGTAGGGAGGAATGACCTCCTAATGTTGTTGTTGTCTATCCTAAACAGGTTCTACATTATTTTGTTTTACTGTGCTAGATAGATAAATCTGAGTCTGACTGTTATATGAATGTTAAATATTAAGTTTGTAAAATGTTAGAATTTAGTAGTCTTTTTATATTATTGAAGAAATGAATTTGAAAAAGTAATGTGTTAGAATGGAAATAATTTCTAGACTGTGTTTTTCCACACCTGGAAAACCAGGCCGTACTCCAGCACAGTTAGAATATCTTAACTAGATGAAAGAAAATGATAAGAGATTGAATATAAAAGATAGGGTTCTGCATTTTGTAGATAGCAGAGTAATTTATTTCAGTATGTGAGTTATTATTAAAAGGAACAGTGTTCTGGGTAATATGTTTATTGTTTTAACGAGCTTATCTATGTAAAATAAATAGTAGTACTAAAATAGAGTTATAGTAAAGATTTATTGATACAATAAAAATTATAGGAGATACAGTAAGTATCTAAAACAAGGGTTTAACCACACTTATATCTTTTAGATTAACTATTATTTATTATTAAACTAGAATGGGATTATTTTACAAATACTATTAATGAAGAAATAATCAAAGTTCAGAGTTAATGTTTTAAACATTACATATCTCTGAATCTTTACTAATTAACAGAGCAATAAACAAATGAAAATTTAAATGTAAACAGTAAATAGAACAAAGTTAAGAATTTACCTATTTAAGAATAATTATTTTCCAAACAAGCTCTAAATCTGTGTAGGTTTAACCTGAGGGTCAAACCCTAATTCTACTTTCATTCTTTTTGTAAAAGTATTCTTGTAAACAGAATAAACAATTTAAAATTAAAAACTAGAATACTAAAGTATGCACTAGACTGGGTACAGTCTTATCACAAGAACTTACAATATTTGTTTAAACTCTTTTATTTAAAAGAAAAGAAAATATTTAAACATGATAAACAATATCAATACTATTGTAACAATGTAAAATAGGTAAACAGAAACCAACACAACTGATAAATTTAAGAATATAATTATATAAGGGTCCTTTTACAGTAACCCTAGTATTCTAACCTAAGTAATAAGTATAAACATATAAATTTTTATCTTAAGACTGAGCTTACAGTCTACACATTTACTTTAGTAATTACAAGAGAGATATTTAACAAATATTTATCTATATTAACAGTCGAAGTAGGAAGGACTTTAATTACACAGAACCATAATTTGCAGGTTTATAAAACTAATGCATAAACAAGACAGAGCTCGAAGTTAAAACCCTTTTTAAATCAAATGTATTACTCTGTGAGGCTGAAAGGCTTAAGACATAACAAATTTACTTCACCTAGTTCAAGGTCGATGTACTCAACATCGTGGCGAGGGTTTGAAAGAAAAAACTAACAAACAACTTATAAAAACTTCATTACTGTATTAACATTTATAAGACAAGGCATATTTTATTAGATTATTTGAAACAGAGAACCATTAAAACCATGAAGACAGGAGAACCTCCACATAATAAGAACCGAGTATGTCATTAATTAGCCACAAGGCTGTAAACATGTCATTAAGTCGAAAACAGTGAAATACAAGTCACAGCATCAAGGCCGGAGTTACCCTGCTACAAGAGAGGGTTTTAACAACTAAAAATACCAAATAACAACTGAGCTAAGTATTTTAAAACACCGAAGGAACCGAGGTCGTATTTCTTCTCCAACTAAAACCCTTTTCCCTAATCTTTACAAGCAGGAAGTTGCCACATTGTAACCAGGGATTACCCATAGGTCTTGTTGTCAATCCAAACATGGAGAGGGTTCTTCCAAGCGTAAGGGCGAACTGTAACCTGCAAGAAATTGCCAACAATCTTAATTAGAAACTAGGTTATATAACTGTAACTGTAATTTAAAACTTATGACATTTGTAAGATGAATTATTTACCTAAAAGTGAAATATTTGGAAGCCAAGGAGGAATTGAACCCACACCACGAACAACAACTGGAAGATCAAACCCTCGTGCTCACCTATGGCAAAGGCAGCAGGGTTCAAAAAGCATACTACACTGACAACTGGAGCAGGATTAAAGCTTTGGCAATGGCCATGCTAGAAATTGACACTAAAAAATTACTGACAAAGAACAAATACACGCATAGCAATGCAATGCATGCAGAGAGAAATCAAATGCGAACTGTGTATCTCTCCAATCTCACACTAGAGTGGAAACGCTTCATTACACACAAGATGGTGCTGGAGACGAGCACAAGCGAGCCCTCGTGGCCGCAGTGAACCAGACAGTGCAAAGACCAAAACCCTCGACGAAGAATGAGAGTTAGGGTTGCATTGTGATTTTTTAAGTTATGCATTGCATGGTGGTGGACGTTCCACGTGCCCACCAAATTATTCCATCCAAAATGGGTCAAATGATATAGTTGTCACTGCATTGTCAAGACAACAAATTATTGTCAATAATTTAAACAATAACTATAATGACAATGTAATATACAAAGTCAATAATGTATTATTTCAATGATAACCATAAAGTCAAGCTATGTTGAAGAACAAGATTTATATGGTATCGATAAACCTTATATTACATAAACCTTGGAAACTTCATTGGTAACGAACCAAAACATATATTGCATCGATATCCTTGTTTTATAATGACCTTATAATCCTTCTTAATAAAACATTTTGTGAAGAGATCAATAGTATAGTAAAAGTTGTTGAACATGAGTTGATAGTACCACTATTGACCATTTCTTTTTAAAACCATAAACGATGCATGTCTATGCTGTTAGAACTAGTTTATGCAAACACTAGTGGATAAGGAACTAGTTATAAATCATTACTGTGTAATTGAAAGTAAATTGCATTTACACCCTAGAACAACTCTCACTTTTGTATGTAGTCTATAGTACCCTGGAGTGAAATAAACATCTTGGAAGTTTGTAATCATTTGGTCTCCATTAGGAACCAAAGCTCTAAATGAAACAAACAAAGGTTATTTTAGACTTGGAAGTTAAAGATAGTAAAACTATCTAGGAATACATAGAGCATCACTTTTGTTATAAATAAATAATACGATAATGTAAATTCGTCACATTACTTATGTCATGAAGAAATTTGGAAGATAAAAATCACAACATGACGACAATTGCGCAAATGATCATTTATAAAAATAACACAATAATAAGCTGATGAATTTCCTCTATTGAAGCTTAATTAAAGGTAAAGCTAAGAGTTCTATGTAATTTTGTTTCTTGAAAGGCCTTAAGTTTATTTCCATACTTATAAGCAGTGCTATAAATTTTAGAATTAGCAACAGTAGTAAACTCCTATTTTCAGTAAAAAAGTGTTGTTATACTAAATCATGAGCTCTGTGTAGAACTTGTGAATAACGTAACTTATAGGTGGAAAGAAGATTTATCTAAAGTAGAAGTCATACAGACATTATTGATCTTTATGACATGAATTTAAAGTACTGTCACAGTTGCAAAACAAGTACAGAAACGTTACTTTACCTCGTAGTGTCCTTGAATTCTATTAAGCAAACTTTTACTCTAGCAGTATATTTATCCTAAAGAAGTATATCTGGATTAACGCTTAAATAAACTCCTACTGGTTCAAAATTTACCTGTCAAGCCTTTAAGATCCAAAAATCCAACTAAGTTAGCAATCGCTAAGTAAGGCCCAGTTAGAACGTAACTTCTCACCTACTTGACAAAATCAAATCATCAGTAAACTAGAAGTAAATGAATGCAGATCATACACTTAACATATCAAAAAATTAATGTGTATTAGTTTTTGTATAGTTTGAAGTTAATTATTATTTATGTTAAATGTATCATTATCTGCTAGCCGTTAATGGTTATCAAACTGCGACTCTAGACAATTTATGTTACATAAAAATTAATTAATTTTTGTGAAAATTTGGGGTTATGACAATACCCCTCTTGGATACCCAAGCTGCATCAATGAAATTGTGGGTTGCTCCCCCATCAACCAATAATCCCACTCTGTGGCCTTTTACTACCCCCCTGACCCTGAGAGTATGGAATATAGGTACTCCAGATAGTGTAGCAATAACTCCCTCTGGTATATCACCCTAGAGTGACTCCTCCTCTGTTGCTGGCAATTCTTTTGTTGTTTCCTGGTCGTAGTCCTCCCCTTCACTGTCTGAATATACCTCTATGTAGTGGGCCTTGTCCTTTCCTGTGCACCTGTGTCCTAGAACCCATGGTTCCTGACAAGTAAAAAATAATTTCTTCCGTCTTAAGTATTTCCTAGTGTCATTGTATAACCATGTTTTATTCGGGACTTCCTGTTGGAAAGGTTTCTTATCCTTGTCCCTAACTGGAAAGTTGGTCTTGAGTGGGAACCTATTCTTCAGAACCAAGTCTTGGAGATCTCTGGCTCGGCTAATGGCATCATGTAGTGTGGGGGGTTTGTAGGCTTTCACCCATCCCCATAGTGGCTCTGTCAGGGCCTTAGTAAACAACATCGTCAATATTCTCTCTAACACATCTGTTACCATAACAGATATCCTCTAGAATTCTGAGATGAAGGCCTCAGTGCTACCTGTCTTCCTGAGTTGAGCCAACTCTCTAAAATGTATCTCTGGATATTTCTTGTCAAACTGCTCCATGAGTTTCTAAGTGAACTCACTATAGGAGTGGATGGTGTTGTGACCCAATGTCACCAATACATGGTACCACCACTCATGAGCCTCTCTATCTAGGTGGAGTGTACAGCCAATTTGATGGCATCTGTCTCTGTCATGGGATTGAGTTGGAAGTAGGTATCCAACTTCTGAACCCATATCCTTGTTGAAACTCCGCAAGTCCCATCAAAGTTTGGGATGGCCAACCTGCCCAAGGTTTTCTGCAACTCATAGTTATGATTGAATCCCTTGTTGAAATTCCTAGGCATGTTCCTACTCTTCATGTTGCAAAAATCTAAAAAAGACATGGCTACATGAAACTCATCCCCTAAGTCCATGTATTCCTGCAAATAGGCCCCAAAGGGTTCGCTAGGCTCTACCTGCATGACTAACCATGCTACTGCATCTACCAATAAGTGAGGCATAGCAGGTTTGCTGGAAGGTCTGTTATATATGTGGGGTGTGTTCTGCATATTGGTGTATGCATGTTTCCCATTATTGCTTGTAGACCCTCTATCTACCGGCGAGAGAGGTGTAGTGCTATTAACTAGTTCTGCTTTCACCGATAATCTATTGATTGCATTAAGTACATCATTTTTCCCTTTGGCTAAGTCTTGCAATGCGCTTACTAAGTTGCGAAACTCCATTCTGTCCTCATCTTCTCCCGTTCCTTTTCCCCTGTCAGAGTGTATACATGTTGGATCCATGTCTGAGTTGGTATCTTCTAGTTGGATATCCTCAAAGTCCTCCATGTACCTACTACTTCTTTTCCTATAGGTTACAAAAGTGTCATCTTCTGTATTCATCTACTTCTCATGTTCAATCCCACAGCTCGCAAGGAACATGCTCTAATACCATTGTAATATCCGAGGGAACTTTAATCATCTAGTCAAAAGATATGGTCAATAAATGTTATTATTGAAAAAAATGACAAAAAAATTTAATAATAATATGTATGAAAATTTATAATTTATTTATTTTAATTTAATAAGAATGAACAATATCCTGAAAATGTACAAACTTAATAAATTATAATTATAAGTTTTTTAAATTAAATATAAATAATAATACATAAAATCATTGGTAGCCCACACCGGTGTGGCTCATTGGTGATTCAGTTGTTATGAAGTCACTTGTTGTAAATTAGAAGTCATTATTTTTCATTTATAAATAATTTCAAATAATATTAGATTTAATTTATTATATAGAATGTAGTTAGTAAACTATCTATAATTTTATGTTATATAATGTACATTAGATTTTAGATATGTTATTTATTATATAATACTATATTAGATTTTAATTGCTTACATATGATAGTTAAGTTATTTTTAAATTTTTGTTATAAAATGTAATCTATTATATAGTGTAAAAATAATAATAAAATTTAATATAAATATTTATTAACTTTTTTTATGTGTATATTTAATAGTTTTATTTTGAATTTTATTGTTTTTAGTATTTTTATTAACTTTATAAAATTTTGTATTCTTAAATATATTTAAAATTTTATTATTTTTAATATTTATATTAACTTTATTATGTATTTTTCATTAATGATGTGTAGTATCTATAAAAATAAAATATAATTATAATAATGTGTATGAAAAATAATAATTTTTTTTATTTATTTTAAGAAAATAACATAATTATTTCTATAAAATTAAAGTATAATTTTAATAATATGTATAAAAAATAATAACTATTTATTTTTAGAAAATAACATAATTATTTCTATAAAACTTAAGTATAATTTTAATAATATGCATGAAAAATAATTATTTTATTTATTTTAAGAATTTAACTATTTTACTAAAAAATATATATATAATAAAAAGTACTAACTTAAACAAACTTTAAAATATCTTTCTAATTTTCTTAAATTAAATATAAATAATTTTTGGAATAAAGAATAATGTAAATGGAAAAAACCTAAAACATGTTAATAAAAAATTTAAACTAAATAAAATTATATAAAATTAAATCAACCCGTTAAACTCTTAAACAATTGTGTTCATGATGATTTAAAGAAAAAATAATTCATGAAAATATTCTTTGTTTTAATTAATTGTGATTTTCCTTATTGATTTGGGTTACAAAATTTTGTAATTAGTTTATATAAATAAACTAATTTAATAAATAAGCTAAAACATACTGTATTGATCATTATGCCTGAAAGTATTAATAAATATAATTATTAGTGTTACAAATTAACATTATATGAATCCTGCCTATAACAAAATTACAATAATAGTGATATAATACTACACTAAAAGTTATGTAACACATAAAAATATTTTTATAAATTTATTTTAACTTTGTTTTTTTTTTATTTTTAAAATAATTAGATTTTATTATTCTTTTTTAATTTTAATTTGATCTAGGTCCACATGTTTTAAATTGGATATAAAAAGTTATCAATTAAACAAAAATTGAAACATACAATCACATAATATATAAAAAAATTAAATTTTAAAAAAAAATTATAAATTAAAAAAAAAACTTAGAAATTTACATATTTAATTAATGATACTTGATTAAAATGATAATAAAGCATTCAAAAACATTAACCTAAATTAATATAAAATAAATAACATTTCATATTTCAAAAATATAAAATGACATGAAAAAATGTTAAAAAATAAATTAATTAATTGTAAATACACAGAAGAGAGATCTAAACTAATTATAAACGAACAAACAAAATTATAACTCCATAATAGACAATAGTAGCGACCTTCCTAGCAATGTTGTTGGATTGCATATGACCCAACCAAGCAAGTCTATTTCTAAATCCAACTTGATTCATATGTGTAAGCTTTGTCTATTTCAAGATTCTTTAAATTTACCTTGCTCTAGTTTCTTCATTCACCTATAGATGACAAAAAAACATAACTTACAAAATAAGAATTCTTGATAGCATTAAGAAGATCACTTGTATAACACTACAAAAATAAAACATAAGATTTCATGTATAAAACCAAAATATTTACTCACTGGTGTAGAATTAGGGGTGTTCTGCATATGACCTGTCTCATAAGTGTTATCTAATCCTACACCATCTTGTAAGCAATCTTTTACTAAACTCTGTGTATAAAGTACATATACAAACATGCTTAGTATATATGTTTATAATTTTTTTAAAGAAAAATAAAAATATACAAATGAGAACAAGTGAACCTACACTTGCATATGCCACTCATTCAACTCAGGGGAATCTCTCTCCTTACTACCGTGATAACTTTGCTTTCATTTATCTATACTATCATATATTATACACATGTTCAAGTCAATTAACACACAAAGTTAATGTTTGAAAAAAACACATTAAAGAATAATGAGCAACGAAATACAATTACAATTCAGTTACTTCAATCATATCATGGAATGCAATATCTTTATCCTCCATAGTAGAACATGATCCTTTGCCACATAGAACCATTTGGTTGAGATCTTTGGTTATGTCATGTACAGAATTTTGATTTTCTTTCTCTTTGGAAATCTACACAATGTAAATAATGAATTCATGTCAGCAATAAAAAAAATGTACATGTCATGTCAACTAATTACACTTTAAAGTAAATGAAAATAACAAAGTCAAAATGAGAACGTCTTATAAAATAATAGTTTACTTACTTCATTGAATTCATTGTCCTCTATAGTTGAAGATGGAACTTCATTGGAACATGTGAACACATTATGCATCTTTTTAATTTCAATTCGTCGTAATGTATCTTCACGATATTTCATTTCATTTGATTTATATTCATCTATGCGATCAACGATTATCTCTAGCGCCTCAATACTCAATTCATGGTCATGACTAACACACACACACACACATATATATATGTTAATATAAGCAAATTAGTTAAATGAATAAATTCAAATCTTAACATGAAACTTTGATATGAATACACCTCTTTGGATATAAGAGCCATTTCCATACGAAACTAAATGAATAAATTCAAATCTTAACATGAAACTTTGATATGAATATGTACCTCTTTGGATATAAGAGCCATTTCCATACGAAACTAAAGGCAAAAGCTTCTTAATTCATTATTTTTTTGTACTACTTTGGGATCCTTTTTTGGCCAATGAGAGTCATGAGCACATGGTCGACCCTTCTGACAAGGTGGAATTTGATCAAGTCGATGGACTCTTTGAGGATGTTTATTTAATGCATCAAAAGTTGTAACTACATATTTATTCTTGCAATTACAAATCATACAGTAATGGAGTGGATGCAATCCAATCGTCTAACAATTTTGTAATCCAACTCTCTTGAGGCTCAATTTTAAACATTATTAACAAAATAATCAAAATAATTTATTAAAAATTTTATTCACATAGCATTAAATAAATAAAATATGAAAGCATTCATCATAACATTCCAATATTATATTCAATAAAAAATAAAATTCAAATTTTGAAGAAAAAAGAAATAAAACTAATATCAACCCTTATCATTAACATGTTGTCACTATTATATAAACAAAAATAAAATAATGGTGCCAACATATGCACAAAGCAAAGCTAAGTAAATAGTCTTATGCTTACTAACAATAATAGTAATTTAAAATCAATTATATTACACTAATATATTTATAAGCATAGATATTGGATAAACAAACAAAAATCACAAGTATCACATCATGTATAGAGAGACAACTTGTCCAGCAAATAGCTAATTATAATTTATTTTCTTCTCATCATGGATAATGCTGTGTAAACAGCTAATTGTATTTTTTTAAACCATGGATAATGGGGTGTAGAGTGTCAATGCCAGTTATTTATTAAATATAAGCAAAATTAATACTAAAAAACTGTGATGATTGCTGTTAGGTGTGATGATTGATGATTTATGCTATGTATTTTATTTTCATTAATTTAAATGATTAATACTAAGCTTTTTATTCAGTTTAATTCCAAAAATTATTTTATATCAACCTTCTATATCAAATATTCTTGATGTTGCAAATGCTAAATAAACTATTCATTATTATTATTAAAAAAATGTATAATTCCCCGACACTACCATCACATATGATGGGGATTATGGTGTACTATTCACTCTATAAATATAATCTCAAAAATGCTACTCAAAAATGCTATTCAGAGACTAATGCTTTCAAAATGCATGGAATTAAGATATCCATGTTACAATATGTTGAAATTCCTCTTCAACTTTTTAACCGTTAGGAAATGCTTATAACAGCACATGCTCAACAACTTTATTGCATGGTATAACAATATGTATTTGTATTTAAATATATATGTATACAGGTGCTATGTTTGAATTTTCTTGGTTAAGAACTGGGCTCTCATCTGCTCCACCTTCAAGATCTTTGTTTAATTTCTTAAAAATTTATTGTTGCGTGTTGTTTGCAGAAACCCAAAACATTAAAGATTCCAATGACTCCTCTTAACAAGAACCAAGAACCTGTGCAGCGAACATAGCTGCTTGCTTGGACTTTTTAGATAGGTGGTTCTCATGAGAATTGTACAGTATTGTTTATGTTCTTGCATATTAGATACAATATTAAAATATTTATTTAGATTACATAGAATCTAGTCAATAGCATGTTGGCCCTGGCTCGCCAAATGAGATCGTTCAAGTTATGTTTGAACTCCTTGTAACAGTGTCCCGTGAAATATATATATATACTTTTTATAATCCTGAGTATTTGAGAAGTTCATTTTGTAAATGAATTTGCAGGCCGCCATTTATGATGGGCTTGAAAAAACCATGCTTTTTATATTAGCAGCATATAGCATTTAAGCATCTAATTCAAATGGGTAAACTTATATTATATATATATATATCAGTGGCGCTTGATTGGGCTGTATTTCTGAATGTCATTTTGATGATTTTTGTAAACTAATAATCAAACCTGGACCTTGACTAATTGTAATAAATTCTCAGATATGTATAGGTACTGAACTACAATTCTAGCCACGTAGATTGTTGCTTAACCATAAGACTTCGCTTTCAATTTACTATTGAATGATAATGCCATTCCCTGCACTAATGGAATTAACGAAAATACAAAATCGCTGACCGGAAATATCTAATACTAAATTATTTTCCAAATCGTTGATGTTGGTTCTGTCAATTCAAGATCACGGTTCCACGCTGCAATATTTTAGGATTTTAGTATTAATGAATGACTAAATTTGCAAAATTTTAGGGTTTTAGTATTAAAAAAAACAATTAATGGATAATTAATAGCAATGTATTAGGATAAATGAATAACCAACATTTTAGATAACTAAAATAATGTGAAATAAAAAATATATATTATATATATATAGTGAGTTGATAAATAGATAAATATACATGATAATATGTAGGTTGGACAAATCACAGTTGACTCTTTGAATTAGATGCTTTTTATATCAGCAGCATATAGCATTTAAGCATCTAATTCAAATGGGTAAAAATTCATTCTAGTTGACTCTTTCATCTTATATATACATCTTTCATGATGCATCTGAGTGGTACTGAAATTAAATTCATTCCAAATAATGAATTTGGATCTAATTTAATACTGTACATTCTTTGTGCAGTGGCCAATGTATTGTTTCCGGAGTCACCCGCCGGCGTTGGATTCTCTTACTCAAACAGGACCTCAGACTATGACCATAGTGGCGAAGGGCGTTCGATTCTCTCACTCAAACACGACCTCGGACTATGACCATAGTGGCGATACACAAACTGGTAACTTGTGAAAAGTTTAGTTAAATACAGAAACATATTTTAGGATAGTAAACATACGGCTAAACAGGCACCCAATTTTTTCAGCTAAAGGCTAGTACACATTCCTAGTGAAATGGTTCAGCAGGTTTCCACAGTATAAATTCCCAGATTTCTTCATTGCAGTCGAAAGTTATGTTGGTACTATCCTAGTAGTATTTAAAGAATAGAATACAGTACAATGCTAGTTCATTTATGCCGGGCTTTGTGAGATTAGTATTTATCATATGGAATTTTTTTTTAAAAGGCTTTTCATTTTAAGTATTTCGAAAATGTCGTGTAACAAGTCAAATTATGTAAAGAATGTCTTTATTAAAAAGACTATAATACTCTGAAAAATTCAAGAACTGTTCGATTTACAGAGAAACGCTGATATTTCTACGAGGCTGTTAACGTCTCTCCAACCCTCACATTTTATATAATGTATAATTTCTCTTAACTGGTGGAATAGGCCAATTAGTCAATGATTCCTTCCCTGATCTAGGTTAACGAGTTAGTGTTAAACCGTTATTGCCCTTATTCATGGCTTGAGCGTCACGTTTGACTTGCCAATGAGAATTTTCGTGGCCCACATTGATGACATATTTAGTATAACTTAAAACCGCTCTGCCTCCCACGAGAATTACTCTCCCGTGGGGTAGAAGCTAATTAATGGTGTCCAACCATGGATCAGCCAAAGCTATGTTGGGATCCTCGACCCAGTAGCAGGATCCACCAGCCAGACACAGTGCAATTCTCCTCCAGTCAGAAGCAGCATTCCAGGCAGAAAATTCCTGCAATCCTGAGCAGCATTCCGGGCAGAAACTGACCCGAGGAGCACCACTTATCCGTTTGAATGAGTAGCGGTTGGATCCCAATGTTGGCGAGACTTGGAATAACGATGTGCGTCGTTGCACTCAAACAAGTGATACGCAGACGTCTTTACATTGCCGACAGCGAAGAGATTAGGTGCTAAACGATCTTGACTAAAGATAATCAGGATTAAGCTTATGTTACTATATATGTCCAAAAATTGTTCATTTATCTTCGATCAATTGAAGAAGCTCTGTTGTGTCGTTATACAAGAACCAATGCACCTGCATCCTGTAAAATTTGCCAAAATAACATCAAATGAAAAGGGTTTTTTTTCCAGAAACCAGATCCAAAACTAACTGGAAAACGTCAATATATTGACTCCCCTTTTTGCATTGTTTTCATTGATCTTAGTCAATAAATATTCCCTATCACTTGCAACCTCCTCCTCTGTTGGAGTGGGTCGAATAGATCTTGATAGAAACAAATGCAAATCTAATAGATATGGCATGGCATGTCTTTTGATGAATAGGTTGTGCCAATTCGTACAGCACCTGCAACACGGTCTACTCTATGAATAAAAAGCTTGGGGAAGCTTGGGTTTTGTAGAAAAATCACAATTCATTCACTATATTATTCAGCAGAGGAATGTCCATCTCTTTAGTGTTAATAAATCATGGTTACCAAGATTAAAAAGAAACAGAAAAAACTAAACAAGAAATTTTATTAATTGGATGATGCGGCTATCATATTGAAGCCAGCACTTATTTATTTCATTACAATAGATTGAATAACCATTTGTTTAACTATAATTTATCACAACCTTAGCATAGCCATTTAGTTTCACAGATTCTTGCAGGTACTCCATCATGCTGTCTCATCACCCTCTTATTGGTAGAATCCAACTCGAACTCAATCACAGATCTCCCTAAGTCAAATTACTGGACAATCCACATGTTGAGTAACCTCAGCAACTAGTGAGGGATCCTTCCCTAGACCACAACTCCCTAATTACTTTGACAACAATCCATATTGAGTTACACTATATTGACTCCTTCATATAGTAAAGAAGAAATCTGACTAATCAAAATAGTAAATTGTCTTAATTTTGTTGGTATCATCAATTACAACAACAATCTCTCTTCACATATCTATTACTTATTGCCAAAAATTATATAGATACTATATTTTGTAAATAATATTCAATGGTCAAAGATTTGTGACAACAAGTCCATCTTTTAATTTGGGAGGAGCGTCCATCTTTTAATTTGAGAGATAGTCATAATGATATATAACAATTTCCCTTCGTCCTGTGCAGGGCAACTATTTTCTAGTCTCAGCAATACTGTGGCAAGGCAGTTCTGAAAGTTCTGGTGGCAGTTCTGAAATTTTTTATAAGATTTTCGGCCTGGTCATGCACTAGATTTCCAGCCCTAGATACACCAATTTTTGGCAGGACATTTTTGGCCTGTGCTGGTTGCGCTGAGTTGATATACAGATTTGATATATAGGTTTGAATGACAAAGGTTATGGGCAACAACTTCAATCCTTGCTTGTAGATATTTTCACAAATACTATTGATAAAAATCTACATATTTATGCTATTCTAATATAGCCACCATGATTATAAAAAACTCATCTTCCAGCGACTCTGGTTAAAGATTCAGGGTTGTTCAAGCTCTGATACCATGTTAATAAATCATTGGCACCAAGATTAAAAAGAAATAAAAAAAAACTAAACAAGAAATTTTATTAATTGGAGGGTGCGGCTATCATATTAAAGCCTAACACTTATTTATTTCATTACAATACATTGAATAAAGGTTTGTATAACTATAATTTTATCACAACCGTAGCATAACCTTTTAGTTACAAACTGTAAGTGTTAATCTTCATGGCAGCAACATCAGTTACAAGAAGTAGCATTTTTTTCCTTGCTCTGAACTTTACAAGATGAATTTTGCCGGCAGCTTGGTCCATATCCCCATAAACAAGAGACATTTCTATCCCTTCTCCCTTAACTAACTCATTAAGGGATTCTACATGATGCTTTGTTAAGGCAAAAAAATAATGTTTGTTGCTCAGAACCAATCTTTTCTCTCACGATATAGAGCAATGCAGCACATTTCTCTTCAGTTTGCACAGTAAATAAAGTTAGTTTGAGATCGGGGCTCATCTTAGTCTCCTAATCAAGTCATACAATTTGAGGATCCTGAAGCCCTACCTTGGCAAATTCAGCAAGAAATCGTTGTAGCGTTGCACTAAAAAGAAAACTCTGACGGTTCTCACTCAACTGGGTAAGTATTTTTCGCAATTGGTATGCAAAACCATCTCATTCAAACAGTTTGGCTCATCAAACAAAACATATTCCACAGTTTTCAAAGGCATTTCGTCTATCTCAGCAGGATGATGCATAAGACGGCCAGGAGTTGCAATAATACCAATGGGACTCTTTGCTAGTTCCTCAAATTGAGTCTCCCTTCGGTTACCACCAACAAGCAAAGTAGTTTGAAGGTCTGCCAGGAAGGAGTATAGTTTTAAAATAATCACACTAAAGTTTTCAGCATGAAATGTAGGAACCCTACAATTGAGGGAGTTTATTATTCCTGGTAAATTTCTACGGTTACCAACTTCCATAGTGAAGTTGAGCACCTGGAAATGATTGAACTGTATGACTTCAGCATAATTTCATTGCCAGAAGAGTTCTTTCATTTCTTCTCCTTAAAACACTTGAAGTTGAAATTCACAGCTTCTAAGATGATGTCGTCGCCAGAATATTTCGGGAACTTATCAAACCTCCAACATATTGACTTGTAGAGGTGCTTTTATTTGCAAGCCCTCCTACCTTCCTTTGGAAATTTAACAAACCTCCAACATGTTAACATCGAGTTTTGTGTGATGTTGAAAATGCTTCAAATATTTTACCAAGTTCCAACTTGTTAACCTGGAGTTTTGTGTGATGTTGAAAATGCTCCAGATATTTTACTAAGCTCCAACGTGTTAACTTGGCTAATTGTTGGACGTTGAAAATGCTGCTAGAGTCCTTTAGGTAGTTGATTCGACTCAAATATTTCAAATTGATTGGCTGACGCGAGTGGACCCCCTCTCCCAAAACACTTGGGCATATTAGCATGCTTGAAAGGTTCCCAAGTCACACATCAGTATTGGGATGTCGTGTGAAAGCATTGCCAAATGCTATTAGAGAGCTCATCAATTTGAAAATTTTGCTTTTTTCCCGTTCGGTTTGAGAGTTGAAATAGTTGATATCTTTGTCAAAAGTTGATATAGGATTGGATTATTTACCAGTGGGTGTCAGAGAGTTGAACAATCTTGAAGATTTGACAATAACGGATTGACTTATTCGTAAAGTGCCATTTGCCAGTGTAGAAAAGTTGAATGGGTGTCCGAATTGAACAATGAGACAAATCCTTGGCTATCATCCTCACAAAGAAATGTAATCAACATGTTTTTCAACTCGGATCGATCTCTGTCGTCAAGATCGTTGGAGAGAAACTTCTTCAAATCCCTTGGAATTGTGCCATAGCTACTACTTATGTCGACAACATTATCGTTCTTTGTGTCTTGAAAAAAAGTACTTTGTCCTGATCTGTGACCATTTTAGCAATAATTTCATATGTCTTGAAGACATATTTACTCAAATTCGAATTGATCTCCTACATTGTCTGCATTTTAAATTTTAAGTCTGCAATGTCCTAATGTAATAAACATCTAACCAATTAGAAGAACACAATTATCTTGGAAATGGCTGCAACGGTTAACTTGAGTTATGCTCAATAAGAAATTTCATTTTTTCTTTCACTTTTGATGTTGTAACAAAGTAACTTGGAAACCTCGAGACGGATAAGTTATGGACTTTTGATCAGACACATTTTGACCTCCACCGGATTTTACCCACATAAGATTTTCTCGCCTTTTAGTGGAACCTTATAAAATGAGATTTCTTAGTCTAACGACATATAATATGAAAAACACTTTTCATGGACCCTTAACTTGGGATAGACCTCAACACAACTATATTGCTACAAGCTCACAATATCATATAACCAAATATTAAGTGAGACTTGTGTCGAGCACTCTGCCAATAAAAAATCAAACTTTTACACGATGAAATATTTGTTGATTCTTTATATCTTTATTAAACGGTAAATGTAAATAGTATTGACTCAAATAATTATGGAGAAGTTGTGCGAAATAAATAAGACATGCATTCAACCATAAACTATGGAATTATATATTGTCGTGACATAACAAAGAACTACAACCGCAATTACAAACTTGGAAATTTACAATGATGTTTCACCTTTTACAAAGCTCCGACTCTTAACACTTTCCAAAACACATTAACTTGAACGCTCGAACTCTTCTCAGAGTGTTTCTTTTTCTCCACTTCTTCTTCCTCCATTCTTATCTATATTTTTCTCACACTCTCTCTTCTTCTCACTGTTTTTCATTTTTCTTCTTTTTCATATACAAAGACTAAAACTTTCTTCTCTTAGAAGCTACCGACTTACATTAAGATTGTAACAAATTTCTACCTAAAAACTTAACTTCAAAAATTGAATTCCACTGCTTAAATATGGAGAGATGTGAAGTCTTCATCCTGACAGACTTCCTAACAGCAGTGTATTGTAATAAATTTCTACCTAACTTTAGAAATTGAATTCCACTGCTTAAATATGGAGAGATGTGAAGTCTTCATCCTGACAGACTTCCTAACAGCAATGTACTTCTACAGACTCTGACAGAGTCGGCTCAGATGATATGTAGATCAACGAGTAATTAATATTTTCAACCCTCCCCTTTAATTATGAGCAGATGGGGATCTTCAAACAACAATTTTACATGATGTTTCATAGCTGAAACTTGCTTTGTGCGTGACAAAATTCACTAAGCATAACTTGCAATTCCTAAATAACTTCGCAGATAGTGGAACGTATCCATTGCCAATGGTATTGTAAATATATCTGCAAGCTGATCTTCGGACCTACAAAATTCTTTGTTGCTCACCAATTCTCTTATGAAATGATTCCTTGTGTCGATGTGCTTGCTTCTCTTGCAGAACACGTGATTCTTTGACATTGCAATGGCTGAAATGTTGTCCCAGAAAATGGTTGTTAGTTCTTGTTGGTTCTTGTTGGTTCTGCGATAGGTCTCTTAGAATTCTCTGCATCCAGACAGCTTTACATGCAGTGCTTGTAGCTACGACATACCCTGCTTCTACTAAAGACATAGTTACAATGGGTTGTTTCTTCGAAGCCCACGACACAACACCTGTACCAAAATGAAATGTGTACCCAGATGTGATTTTCCTGTTATCTATGTTGCCTCCATTGTCACTGTCAGTGTATCTAATGAGTTTAAAATTTTATGAGGTTGAATACATAATGCCAAGATCTTTTGTACTTACATACCTCAAAATTCTCTTACATGCTTTCCAATGAAAGTCTTTTGGTGACTCCATGAATCTTGAGATCAGACTTACTCTATACATGATGTTTGGTCGTGTTGCAGTTAAATACATAAGACTACCAACAATCCTTTTAAACTGCGTAGGATCTATAATTGACCCGTCATCATCCTTGCTCAGTTTTAAACCGGTTATTACTGATGTTGGAGCTACCTTGCAATTAGACATATTAAATCTTTTTAAAATTACACTTGCATACTTGGATTGTGATATAAATATGCCACTTTCAGAATGTTGGACTTCAATGCCCAAAAAAAACTTCATAATCCTCAAATTAGTCATTTCAAATTCGCTTTCCATGACTGTTCTAAAATCCTTTATGCCAAAATCACTAGTAAATATTAAATCATCTACATACAGGAAAACAATTAACATGTTACCTCGCTCATTGACTTTGGTGTACAGTGTCGGTTCACTTTCACTTCTATGAAATCCATTCTGGGTGAGATAGGAATCAATGCAACTATACCATGTTGATTTTTTTACCTAGGAAGTGTTTGTTCACTCATGCCTTGGGGTGGACAAGGACACTTTAATAAGTGGTCCCTAGCCTAATTAAAAAGGTGAGAATGACTTTATTATGAAGTGACATTTTTAATGTGAGTTTGAGTTTATATTTTAAAAGTGACATTATGAGTATTAAATCTGGGTGAGCATTAATTAATTAAAAGTGATTTTTAATGAGGAAATGAGATGGGCCCTAGATCTCATTTACTTGGCTTTTAATCTAAGCCATTGATCTCAAAGTGAAAGTTACTCAAACAAAAAGGGCTTGGGAAAGGCAAAGGGATTTCATTGTTCACATTCCAAAGAGAAAATTTTTGGAGAGGAGAGAGCAAGAGAAGAAACAAGGGTTTGGAGAGATTTCATTCCCGAAACTTGAGAGAGGGAGAGAGAGATCATTTCTGCAAATATTCCAAAGACAGGAAGAGGCAAAATCTGGGCATGATTCCCAAGACAAAATTTGCAGCATGCACAAATTTTGAAACTATATCGTACAATTTCGTACAGCAGCATAGTTTTCAAGGTGATCTGTATAGCAGTTCGATACAATCTATACAGCATGCAAATCGAGGTGATTTGACCAGCATTTAATGTTGTTGAGAGGTCGTACAACATCATTTTTTTCGAGGCAAGAAAAGGTGTCTGTACAGCCACACGTGTGGGTTGTACAACACAAAAATCGAGGCAGTCGTATAAAGTGATTCTGGCACAATTTTTGATGTGTTATCAAAGAGATAAGTATTTTTATTTTGAGTTGTTTTTCCCTGAAGAGTTAATAAAATTTGTCTCTAATACAGGTTTCTCCTTCAGTGTTTTTCCTCGGTCAATTTGACCAAAAATATGAGCATTTAATTTTCATGTGTGTGGTTGAATTTAAATTTCTGAGTAAGAGTTTAGGGATGATATAAATTTTCAGAGTTCAATAGTTGAAAATAAATCTCATGTATTTCATGTTTTCAGTTAAAATTTTAATTTTTCAATGTACATGCATGATGGGGTTTGGGCAATAAACCATATGCAACACTGAAATTGAAACAAGGTTGGGGTTCTTGAAAATTTTCATGGTATCAAATCTTGATTGAAGGCTGAAAATTACACACATAAATAAATTTCTGACTTGGAGAAATAAGGGAAAACAGGGTTGTTGAGAAGAGCAAGTTCTTGAACTTACCTGCAGTGATGGATATCGGTCTTAGGATTGAAGACAGGTTGGATGGGGCTATAAATTTCAGTTTGAGGAAGGCTATAATAATGTTGATATTATAGGATAGTGAACTATGGGACATAGTGAATAGCACTACATCAAATCCAGCGACTGTTCCTGCAGATACAGTGGCTAAATCTGCATTTGACAAGAGGGATATAAAAGCCAAAAGGATCTTTCTTGATGCAATAAAAGATCATGTCATTCCAGACATATCAGATAAAGATCATGTCCATCAGATGTGGACTGCTTTAACTAACCTTTACCAAAGTTCCAATGAAAATCAAAAAATGGTATTAAGAGAGAAGTTAAAAAGAATTCACATGAACAAGGGTGATAATATGATTACTTACCTCACCAAGATTACATAGGTTTGTGATGATATTGGACCTGTTGGGGAGGTGATAGAGAGTGTTGAGTTAGTGCGTACAGCCTTAAATGGTGTAACGAATCCATGGGTTTTTTTTGTGGAGTCAGTGGTTGCTCGTGAGCACATGCCTTCATGGGATCATCTTTCGGATTATTTCATACAGGAGGAGACCCACAAGGGATATGTACATGGTAGTACATATCATATCAAGGATGATGAGGAGAATGTGGCCTTAGCAGTAAAGGGGAAGAAGAAGAAGTTCAAAAAGGGTTCCAAGGGTGGAACCAAGCAGCAGGATGGAGAGAATAAGGACATGAGCAAAGTGAAATGTTTTACTTGTGAGAAACTTGGGCATTATATTGGACAATGCCAAGACAAGAAGAATAAGAAACAACAGACAAAATCTTTAGCAGAGATTGATGATTATGCTGCTAGATTTGAGAGAGATTTTTCTCTCTTTACTGGTGGTTGTGTATAAAGAGCATCATCCATCACCAGTAGGGATTTTGAGGATCACATGGAACATTCCATGATCGTTGGTCATTCACTGAGTGCTTCCACTACTTCCTCCACTTGGTACATCAATAGTGGAGCTTTCAGTCACATCACAGGTGATCGAGACATGTTCACGGAGATTTCATAGATAGGCTTGGAGTTGGAGGTTGTACTAGGCGATGATACAATGGTGAGAGAAGTTGGGTGTGGGATAGTTCGCTTTGACAGGGAGTCCATGGAGGCCATGGTACTGAGGGATGTCTTGTATGTCCCTGGGATAAATAAGAACCTTGTGCCAGTTTCCATGATTGAGGACAGAGGCCTTGGGGTATATTTCCTAGATGGAAAAGTTTACATCTTTCCGAAATATGAGGATCCATCTGCTTCATATGTGATTAGAGTCAGATGCGAGAAATTGTACAAACTTCTCTTCCAGCCACATCATGCACTGGCACACACTTAGAGCAGCAATGAGTTGTGTGAGTTATGGAACAGGAGGATGGCCCACCTTCATCATTCAACTTTGAGGATGCTGAGAGACATGACCACATGTTTGCCAAACTTTAGTACTGAGCAGAGTGGTGTATGCAGAGGGTGTGCTTTGAGAAAGCACACCAAGACTGTTTTTCTGAGCAGTGACAACAGATCAAAGGGAGTGTTGGAATTGATTCATTCAGATTTATGTTGTCCCATGTTTTATTGCTCATTGACAAGTGTTGAGTATTACATTACTTTAATCGATGACTTTTCCAGGAATACCTGGATCTACTTTCTGAGAAGCAAGAAGTCAGAGGAGGTCTTGCTTCAATTCCAAGAGTTCAAATATCTTGTGGAAAACCAGACAGGAAAGAAGATCGAGATGCTCATATGAGATAATGGGGGTGAGTATACTTATCATGCATTCGACGATTGTAGACAGGAGGGTATCAGGAGGCAGTTAACAATTCCTTACACTCCACAGTAGAATGGAGTGGCTGAAAGGAAGAACCGTTTAATAGTGGGTGCAGTTAAAGCCATGTTGCATGATCAAAGTCTTCCTTTCTTTCTATGGGCATATTCTTGTAGTATAGATGTTTTCGTGCAGAACAGGAGTCCACAACATGCCTTGGGGTGCAAAACTCTGAGGAGATGTTCACCGGGAAGAACTCTGAGATAGGCGACTTTCGCATCTTTGATGCCTTACATACTCATGTGTCCCTTCTGAGAAGAGGAAAAAGTTGGAGGCTAATGTAGAGGGGGGTTTTTTTTTGGATATGATGAGGTATCGAAGGTTTATCGAATATACCATCCTACAGAGAGCAAAGTTGTAGTGAGGAAAAAGGTGATATTTAAGGAGGAGCGAGCCTTCGAGAGATCTCGAGATTCTAACTTAGAGGAGCAGTAGATTACTCCACAAGTAACAGAATCTCAAAGTTTAGGGAGTCAGGGCACAAGGTCACGGGTCTCAAGGGTCATCGGGTCACAGATTATAGGTTCATCAAGTTCAGGGACTCAATATATAGGGACTTCTGGTATAGGGACAAGTTCACAGGTTTCACCTTCATGTGATTTGGATACACATGGTTCAGGTTCAGGTTCACCGAGTACAAGATCTTAGACTATAGGTACTTCTTCAAGGAGACATTTGTCTGATGAGGATGTAGAGGAGGGTCTTCCACATGATGCTACTTCCAGGAAGAGAAATCCAACTTAGCTTAGGGAGTTTGTGAAGGAAGCAGAGGAGTCTGTGGGACCACCAAGGAGGGAGGTAAGAGATAGAAAGGCACCTGAGAGATTTTCCAGCTACATGGCACAGGTGACTAACTTGCATGAGTCCAAGCCTACTACTTATGAGAAGGATTTCGTACAACAGGTTTGGAGAGATGCTATGATGGAAGAGTACAATTCCATCATGAAGAATTGTGTGTGGGAGGTGGTTCCAAGATCGTAGGGGAAGTCAATTCTGACTTTGAAGTGCCTATAAAATCAAGCATGTTGCGGATGGTGGCATCGAGAAGTACAAAGCTAGGTTTTTAGCATGAGGTTTCTCACAGATAGAGGGAGTTGATTATGATGAGACCTTTGTGTCGGTTACTAGATTTTCTTCGATTAGAGCAGTTGCATCTGTTGTGGCAGAGATGAGTTGGATGATCCATCAGATGGATGTGAAGAACGCTTTTCTCAACAGTCATCTATAGGACGGGGTATATCTAGAGCAGGAACATGTATTTGTGATTTATGAGAGAGATTCTCATGTTTGTAAGCTGAAAAAAATCCTTGTATGGTCTGAAGCAAGCCCCTCAAGCTTGGTACTTGAGGATTGATTCTTATTTGCTTTCGATTGGGTTTTGAAAGAGTGAGGTAGATCCCAACCTTTACTACATTTTGGTTGGATTTGTTCCACTCATTCTTCTTTTGTATGTTGATGATTTGTTCATTATAGGAGGGGAGTAGCTGATTGAGGCTTGCAAGAAAGATCTTGCTTCGGAGTTTGAGATGACCAGCATTGGGTTGATGCACTGCTATTTAGGCATGGAGGTGTGGTAGGAGGATGGACATGTTTTCCCGGGACAAGGAAAATATGTTGCAGATGTTCTGAGAAGATTTTGAATAAAGGATTGCAGACCCATATCCACACCCATGATCACCAACAAGAAGAAGCTTCATGCTTCTGAGGAGAGTTGGTGGATCCTACTTTGTTTCATCATCTTATTGGGTCGTTGATGTATTTGGTCAACACCAGACCACATATGAGTTTTGTGGTGAACACTCTCATCCACTTCATGGTGGAGCCCAGGAAAGTGCACTGGAAAATCGCAAAACATATTTTGAGATACCTTGATGGGACTATAGACTATGTTCTGGAATACAGGAGTTTAGGTGAAGTGGACTTAGTTGGCTTCACGGATTTAGATTGGGCAAGTAGTGCTTCGGACCGGAAGAGCACTTCTATTTGTTGTTTCGGATTGGGCTCGGCAGTTGTGTCATGGTTTGGTTAGAAGCAAAAGTCTGTTGCTTTGAGTTTTGTAGAGGTTGAGTACATGGAATCCAGTCAGGCTATTTGTGAGGCATTATGTCTTTGCAAGTTCATGGTTGACTTATTTGTTCAGGAGTTGAGGCCTACTGTCATTCATTGTGACAATTAGAGTTGCTTCAGACTCTTTAAGAATCCAGTGTTTCATGATAGGTCAAATCACATTGAGACCAGATACCACTTCATCAGAGATTATGTTCAAAGAGGAGTTTTAGAGTTATAGTACATTTCTACATATGACAAGGTGGAAGATATACTCACGAAGTCTTTGGGAAGAGGAATGCACATACATTTCATAGACAAAATGGGAGTGGTGGAAAACACCTTCCTCGGTAAGAGAGAGTGTTTATTTTTTTACCCAGTTAGTGTTTGTTCACTCATGCCTTGGGGTGGACAATGACACTTTAATAAGTGGTCCCTAGCCTAATTAAAAAGGTGTGAATAACTTTATTATGAAGTGACCAATTTAATGTGAGTTTTAGTTTATATTTTAAAAGTGACTTTATGAGTATTAAATGTGGGCATGCATTAATTAATTAAAAGTGATTTTTAATGAGGAAATTAGATGGGCCCTTGTTGTAGCTACAACAGATCCCATGTTTTATCCAAAACATGAGAGCCCAATTTTTATATGCAAAAGGTAATGCTTAAGTTCCTTAGTCATTTTGGGATTCCCATGTTGTTTATCATGGTTTCTATGTCTTTGTCATGATTGATTTAGTTAACATTTTTTTTAAATATATGCATTTATCTACGTTTTGGTGAGTTGCGGAAGGAATTAATTTTTCCCAAAAAAAGTGTTTCTTCCCCGTAACCCGCAATGCGGATTACAGGAGCTTGGTTTTGCGTTTGAAACTTTTGCATTTCCACAACCTGCAACCCACATTCCGGATTGCGGACACTTTTTATTTGTTTTCGTTTGAAGTTGCATTTCCGCAACCTGCAACCCGCAAATTGCGGATTGCGGAAAAGATAGTTAAACGGTAATAACGTTTGCCTTCCCGCATCCGGCAATTACGGATTGCGGAGAAGAAGCAACTTGCAAGTTTAAATCTCTGTTGTGGATTTGTCTTGATCTGATGGTTGAGATTGTTTTGTAAATATATAGCTTTTGGTTCTATTTCATTTTATCTTTCTTGATTTTGTAGATGATTTCATTGGTTTGACTTTCTTGGGTTGGCATTACGTTTCAACAACTTCTCCAATTTTCAATCTTCTAATACATAATCAAATTTATGAATATTTTGACGAATCTTGATAAATTAATGAAAATATCATTTAAAAAGTTTTTGTGTAATTATATTTTATTCCTAAGAAAAATCTAAATTAAAGATTGGTTGCAAATCAATTATTTGTATATTAAATGAAATTTCCACTCTTCTACCAATTTTCTTTTATATATAAACAATATGTTATGCTTTTTTGCTATTACATAAAAATTTAAAAAAATACTTTTGTATAATACATCACTATCTTTTCTTTTGACAAAGTCATTATATTAGTGGTGTCTTATCGATTAAATTAAATTAAATACTCTTTAGTGGTATTAATAGTTTATTTATCACGTAGGTTGTGCATATGTGAATTTCTCTTTTGATAATATGTTTAGTAATATATATTTATTCCCCAATTTAAAGCTTATCATAGTTTATCTTGGAGAAACTTTATACTATGCATGCAATTATCGAATTATCATAAAAGTTATGATGCATTAAGCTCCTACACTTTGAAGTTTAAGAACATGGAAAACCGTCAAGTATGCCAAATTGTTGTGAGAGAATTGTGCGATCAAATAGGCAACAATGTTATTCATTCGTTTAACTCTGGAGTTAAATATCTATCCAGATTGAATGACAAAGCATGCAGTGAATGGAGATTACAAACAATCAACGAATTAAAAAAGGAATTGCTTTTAAATCTTCCCAAAATGAAGGACGAGGTTGTTAACAACAAAATCAGATCGCAGAAAATTGGCATTGAATTGTGGATTGTCGGGATTGTTTTCAGAATTATGCCAAACCATAAAGTAACATCCAACACGTGTAACCTCATATTTCGCCACAAATGAGATCATATAATGTGGCATTGAAATTGTAACAAGATCGAAACAGAGGATAATGTTCCAACAACCAGCAAATTAAAAAATGAAGACCACGTCACCCAGAGTTCTTCCTGATCGCCTATATAAAGAATGGAAATTTGACTGCTCAAGGGGGCTCGACTGAGACGGAAATATTTCTCTTTTAGAACTGAGGAGACACTGTCAGGGAGAGACCTTCATACCAGAGAATCAATGTTTTCTTCTCTGCAATCTTTTGTAAATTTCTTTCAGGGGATAATGTACGAAGGTTATGTCCATAGGTTCTCTGGGCTGATTATGAAGCTCTATAATTTCTTATTGAAGATGGAATAAAACACCAAAAACCACTACAACAACCATTCATCTGAATTATATTGGATTTTTCTGCATTTTCCCATTTCAATTAATAATTAGATTTGAACATTCTATGTGCAACATTTGTAGGAAATGTTTTACTGCATTATTTTGTGGCAGGTTTGTTTAATATGATTGTGATAAATGATTGGAGGTTTAACATATAAACAATATTTTCCAAACTGCAATAATTTCTTATTGTTCATTTTTGTAAAAAAACGAATGTGCATATTAATTGCTGAGTTGTTTGAGTTTCTTTAAGCAATGCAATAATTATCTTTTATATGAGTTAAATTTCTCTTAAATTAGGCTCCCGAGATAGATTATTAAATAGGTTATTAATTAGATTTTAGTTTAGTTAGTATTTTATTTTAATATCTTCTATTTAAATCTTCATTTATGTAATTATAGAATTTCTTCTCGTAGTTGCAGAATTATTAACTTTAGATTGCACTCAAATTACATTTAGAATTAGTTCCATAATTAATTCAAAATCTCCCTTTTAAGCAGAAAACTCACCAACTCAAAGAGTGCCAATGGAGGCCGAATATACGTCAGATTTAGCTACACCAAATAGCTTTAGGATAGGGTAATCCTTGCGTAGGATTATTCGAAGCCTTTGACTAGGCTATTTCCCTTATGTTGTTGCTTGGGGTGCTTCCAGCGCATACAGGGCTTCAACAAATGACATTAGAAGGAGGGCATGATTTGGCACATTTCCCACAATAAGAGCTAACTTTTATTTTGTTTTCATGGCTCTTTCCCAAATCCTTGCATGGAAGTCGGATACTACGTTGAGCCTACAAGGGCCTTTACATGAGCTCCCTAAAAGGGCAGTTAAGATATTGCCTAAGTTCGATGGCGAAGGTAATGTTTCTGTTACCAAGCATATTAGAATGTATAAATCTATTTTGTGTTTATTTAATGTCATACATGAAGATGTTGCTTACAAATTATTCCCATTTACCTTTGAAGGTAAGGCTTCTCTTTGGTTTTATTTTTTACCTTTGAATTCAATTTCTAGCTAGTTAGAATTTAAGAATGTTTTTAGAGATTCTTTTGAAGATTATGATATAATTGAATTCAATTTCTAGCTGGTTAAAATTTAAGAATGTTTTTAGAGATTCTTTTGAAGATTATGATATAATTGAAATTCATCAAAATTTGAATCAAATGCAGGTACATGATGGAGAATCAATTTGGGATTTTAACACACGTTTTCGTCAAGTGTATTATAGCTTAGACAAAAAAGATAGAACTTCAACACAACTCACTTTTTGTTGGTATGTTAGATCTCTTCCCAAGCCTATAGCAATGTTTATTTTGCGTGAAGGGATAACAGATTTCAATAAAGCATGCAAAGAGGCTCGAGAGCCTGAAAAAGCCTTGAAAAGGTATTCTTTAAACTGTTTTTCTCCTTCTGTTTCATATGATGTAGAATATGTTGAAGAAAAACTAAACATTTCACAAATTGTTCAATTAAATTCACAAATTAATGATCTGTACAATGAAGTTATATCCATTAGAAATGAAAGAAATATTCAAAATACTTTACATGATTTGAAACACATAGTTTCAGCATCCAAATTTCAATCTTCCCTAGATATAAAAGGGATATCAGTTGCAAATTTTAATCATCCTTCTTTTTCAAATGGATGTGAGTACGATGAATGTTTCACATTTTCCCTTCATTGTTTGGAATCTCAATCTAAAATTATTGAAGAAAAACTTAATTCTAATACTTCCAATCTATGTAATGAACAATTTGTTCAATCAAATTTTGAACATTTGTCGTTTTCTCGATTTGATCATAATGACCCAACTATCAATGAAAGTGAAGATTTGGAGAATTATGAAGAGGATTTTTCATCTATTTCTAATTATTTTATAAGTGATATTCATTCTTCTTCATCCAATCAAACGATGGACCTTACAATAGAAAGTTTTGAAAATGCTAATTACAATTCAGATTTTGAAGAACATCTTGATCCTACTCATTTTGCAAAATCTGAAAATTCTTCTTCTTTATCCTTCGATTCTGATTGTTATGACTAAAATAAGAAGCATGAGTCTCTAGAGGATGAGTTGGATGAAATTGAGATTGAATTTCAAAATATTTGTTCCAAATATACTTTTCCATGAATCAAATTTCAAATGAAAAGTCATTTCGATCAAATAAATTTGATGCACTTGACAAGAATGAATATCTGAATGACGAAGTCAATTATTCACAAGATTCAAGTTTCGATACTTTCTTTCAATACAATAACTATCATACATTGGTAAAGGAAATATCGTGCACTTTCCATTTTGATGAAATTCTTGGGAATCATGATCTTAATAATTTCCAACCCACTTTCTATGATCTGATTTATCTATGGTTTGAACAATCATTTTTGAACCGCTTTCCATGTCATTATCATTTCTTTGTAAATAAAGAGCCTACTTTAGTTTTTCCAATTTTTGGATTTACATTTTTTTAATTTTTATTGATGCATCGTTTGTTTTTTCTTGCAAGTTCCAAGTTGCTAAGTTGGCTCCATTGGAAATTCGATTATACATAGTTTTTGTTTACTTTAGAGTAATATAGGAGTAGGTGTAGAATATATTAGTTTTGATAATTTCTTTAATAATTAGATTAATGTTTTGGCTTTTCTTCAATAAAATATACGTGACGACAAGCTAAGTCCAAGTTAAAATGAAGCTTCTCCATATGCATCCAGGGAAGTATTTTATCCTCTTTCACTTTCTATTATTCATGCTCTCATTTATTATTTTATTTGTTCAAGGCATTCATGTTAGAATTATCTTTTATTTTTAAACTTTGAACGAATGTCGTGAAATGTTTTGAATTAATTCTTTTCCAATTTTTAAGAGCAAGAATATTTTGACAGGAGATAAAGTAATTAAAATCATAACATCTTCATTACTCACGAAATTTGATCCTTTCTAGATATCCACTTGAAATGAGAGTTTTTTTTACATATTTTGTTGTTGCAAATTAAACATGAATTTGATTTTACATAATTTTTAATAAAGGAGGCCTTATTGTCCCAAGCAACTTTATGCGAAGCAACAAATGTTGATCGTAATTCTTCAACTGAACGAGAATAAATTTATTTTAAAAGTTTTATTATAATCGATTCAATTTACATATTCAACAAATTTTCATATATGAATTGATATAGTTATTCTCTTTACAATAATAAATTCCTTCTATTTTACAAACACAACAAACAAATCTTTCTTTTCGCATGAGACAATTTCTTAAGACTTATTTTTGCAATTATTTTACATTTTAATTTAGGTTAATCTTTTAGGCTTCTTTTCTTTTTAATAAAGACCTAATTAAATCTGATAGCTCATGATCTATTAAAAACAAAATGTTTAATCACTAATTTTTATTTTAGTTAGTGATATAGTTGTGAGATTTTGATTTACTTTTGGTTCCACTTGTGTATATGTTTGATTTTATCATTCTTACATTTTCTTTTCTTGCTCATTTGTTTTGAGTCTTTATATGATTTTCACTTATAAATAAAGGAGCTTATCACTCTTTTACACTCTCAAAGTCTGATCTATTAAGGAAATCTTTATGAATGTTTTCTGCTTGCTTAAAATCAAAAGTTTTGATTAGTTAATCTTTGATTGTGAAAAATCAATAATAGACTATGATGATAATTCTATTTGAATCTTTCCGTCAATATCCTTAAAACTTTATCTTTAACTCAACATGAAAGTTTATGAGTTTGAATTTAATTACTTTTAAGGGAATCAGTTTCGAGAAAGAAGTTTCAATCTGTAAATATTAGTAATCTATAGATTCCTTACGCCATCCTTTCTCTTAAGGAGTTTCTAAGTCTGCTCCCCCATTTACTAAGCAATCTCAAATTGATATTAGCACATTACACATAGTTTGCAGATTTTTTTAAACTTTCTATTTGGGATATAAGCCATCAGGAAAAATGGGTTAAACGATTCATAGAGAGTCACATGATGTTGCTTACCTATTAGTAAATTGAGTCATTATATAGCTATGTATTTAAATTAGTAAATTGGGACGAGGGCGCTTAGAAGTAGGGTTAAAAGGAATCCATGTTGCGGCTATAGACGTCGGCTGGAAGTATGGTCATGCCTATGGTATTGGAGTCATTTCTTAATACTATGTCTTATATGATTAAGCCTGATTTCCCTAGGTTAATTCCCGGTAAAATTATTGATTCTTACATCTTATAATTTATTTATTTTTAAATGAGTTTATCTTTAAAAAAGTTTTTGGATAAAGATGGGAATGACTTGGATGTTTTAGAAGCTTTGAAGTCTAACCAATACTATATCAGTCAGTGATAAAGCTACTCAAATTATTTGAAATTTAGCATGTGAAGGCATTTTATTTTTATTCTTAATCTTTTTAGATTTCAATACTGTAATTCAGAGATAACTGGTTCTTCTCAACCAGTCGCCATCTATTGTAGCTACAACAAATCCCATGTTTTATCCAAAACATGAGAGCCCAATTTTTATATGCAAAAGGTGATGCTTAAATTCCTTAGTCATTTTGGGATTCCCATGTTGTTTATCATGGTTTCTATGTCTTGGTCATGATTGATTTAGTTAACATTTTTTTTAAATTTATGCATTTATCTACGTTTTGGTGAGTTACGGAAGGAATTAATTTTTCCCCAAAAAAGTGTGTCTTCCCCGTAACCCACAATGTGGATTACGGGAGCTTGGTTTTGCGTTTGAAACTTTTGCATTTCCCCAACCCGCATTCCGGATTGCGAACACTTTTTGTTTGTTTTTGTTTGAAGTTGCATTTCAGTGACCCGCAAATTGCGGATTGCGGAAAGGATAGTTAAACTGTAAGAGCGTTTTCCTTCCCGCATCCCACAATTGCGGATTGCGAGGAAGTTGCAACTTGCAAGTTTAAATCTCTACTGTGGATTCGTCTTGATCCGATGGTTGGGATTGTTTTTTAAACATATAGCTTTTGGTTCTCTTTCATTTTATCTTTTTGATTCTGTAGATGATTTCATCAGTTTGACTTCCTTGCATTGGATTACGTTTCGACAACTTCTCCAATTTTCAATCTTCTAATGCATAATCAAATTTATAAATATTTTGATGAATCTTGATAAATTAATCAAAATATCATTTAAAGAGTTTTTATGTAATTCTATTTTATTCCTAAAATTCAACCAAGTCAATTATTTTTATATTAAGTGAAATTTTCACTCTTCTATCCATTTTCATTTATATATAAATAATATTTTATGCTTTTTGACTATTACATAAAAATTTAAAAAAAAGCTTTTGTATAATACATCACTATCTTTTCTTTTCACAAAATCATTATATTAGTGGTGTCTTATCAATTAAATAAATAAAATAATCTTTACTAATAAAATAAAATAAAATAATCTTTACTAATAAAATAAAATAAATTAATAGATTATTTATCACGTACGTTGTGAATTACTCTTTTGGAAGTATGTTTAGTAATATATATTTATTCCCCAATTTAAAGCTTATCGTAGTTTATCTTGGAGAAACTTTATACTATGCATGCAACGGTAGAATTATCATAAGAGTTATGATGCATCAAGCTCCTACACTTTGAAGTTTAAGAACATGGAAAACCGCCAAGTCTGCCAGATTGCTGTGAGAGAATTATGGGATCAAATAAGCAACAATGTTATTCATTCGTTTAACTCCGAAGCTAAATATCCATCCATATGTAATGACAAAGCATGCAGTGAACGGGGATTACAAACAATCAACGCAATAAAGAAGGAATTGCTTTTAATTCTTTCAAAAATGAAGGACGAGGCTGTTAACAACAATTTCAGATCGCAGAAAATTGGCATTGAATTGTGGACTGTTGGGATTGTTTTCAGAATTATTGCCAGCCCATAAAGTAACATCCAAAGCGTGTAACTTCATATTTTTCTAGAGATGAGATTATATAATGTGGCGTTGAAATTGCAACAAGATCAAAACAGAAAATAATGTTCCAACAACTAGCAAGTTGAAAAATGAAGACCACGTCACCTGCAAAATTGAAAAAAAACGCTTTGTTCACTTCACCAAATATTTACTTTGTTCTACAAATTCGGTTGTTCTGCATTGGATTGGAATTAATGGTATTTAGTTTTTTTACATTGCTACAATATTTGTTGGTATCCATGCAAGTTTGTTCGCTGAAGTTTCTTGATCAAAATTGCAAAAGATAATTTATGTTGGGTTCATCACAGAGTAAAAGCGGGAAGATTATTATCCTTGTGATAATCTTACTATCCGTTTTCTTTATCAATTCTTAACTAATATTATGCCCTTGCTTATCCATGATAATTTGCAGTGTTTGTTTCTTTTGTACAGGTTTCAAAGGAAAAGTCGGTGAGGATGCGATCGAAGACAACTTACAAAATAGAATGAAACAGTTAATCAAGCGCAATGTGGCACACGATGAACATTTCGTGGAAATAATATTTTGTGCCAGTAAGAAAGTCACGCAGCGAAAAAAGAAATGATTGGTCAACCAGGTATGATGCAGTGTAAAAATTTGTAACCCAAAGGTGGAGATCAAAGGGTAGTTGGCGATCTTAAGTTTTGAAGTGCCACGTTAAGATTCGATTCCTGAAATGTTGTGAATTCTCCACAAACACTGTTAATGACATGCACAATTCGCAAGGCTAGTTTATTGATGGGATTGATTGCTGTAAGCTGACATTTTGGATATTTTATTCTTCCTGATTGCCTATATAAAAAATGGAAATTTTACTGCTCAAGGGGGGCTCGACTAAGCTGGAAATATTTCTCTTTCAGAACTGAGGAGACGCTACCAGAGAGACCTTCATACCAGAGAATCAATGTTTTCTTCTCTGCAATCTTTTGTAAATTTATTTCAAGAGATAATGTACGAAGGTTCTGTCCACAAGATCTCTAGGCATATTATGAAGCTCTGTCATTTCTTATTGAAGCTGGAATAAAAGACTAGAAACCACTACAACAATCATTTATCTGAGTTATATTGGATTTTTCTACATTTTCTCATTTAAATTAATAATTAGATTTGAACATTCTCTGTGCAACATTTGTAGCTAATGTTTTACTGCATTATTTTGTGGTAGGTTTGTTTAATCTAATTGTGATAAATGATTGGAGGTTTAACGTATAAATAGTATTTTTCAAACTGCAATAATTTTTTATTGTTCATTTTTGTAGAAAAACGAATGTGCCTATTTATTGCTGAGTTGTTTGAGTTTCTTTAAGCAATGCAGTAATTATCTTTTATATGCGTCAAATTTCTCTTAAATTAGGCTCCCGGGATAGATTATTAGATAGGTTATTAATTAGATTAGTTTAGTTAGTATTTTATTTTAATATATTCGGTTTAAATCTTCATTTTTGTAATTATAGAATTTCTTCTTGCAGCTACAGAATTATTAACTTTAGATTGCACTCAAATTACATTTAGGATTATTTCCAGATTTAATTCAAAATCTTCATTTTAAGGAAAAAACTCACCAACTTAAAGAGTGTCAACGGAGGCCGAATATCCGTCGGATTTAGCTACACCAAACAGCTTGAGAATAGGGTAATCCTTGCATAAGATTATTTGAAGCCTTCGGTTGGGCTATCTCCCTTATGTTGTTTCCTGGGGTGCTTCCAGCACATTTGGGGCTTCAACATCCCTAGATCTCATTTAGTTGGCTTTTAATCTAATCCATTGAACTCAAAGTGGAACTTACTCAAACAAAAAGGGCTTGGGAAAGGCAAATGGATTTCATTGTTCACATTCCAAAGAGAAATTTTTGGAGCAGAGAGAACAAGAGAAGAAACAAGGGTTTGGAGATATTTCATTCCTAAAATTTGAGAGAGAGAGAGAGAGAGAGATATAATTTCTGCAAATATTCCAAAGACAGGAAGAGGCAAAATCTGGGCACGATTCCCAAGACAAAATTTGCATTAGCCACAAATTTCGAAACTTTATCGTATAGTTTCATATAGCAGCACAGTTTCTGAGGTCATTCATATATAGCAGTTCCCTACAGTTCGTATAGCATGCAAATCGAGGTGATTTGACCAGCATTTAATGTTGTTGATAGGTCGTACAACAACACTTTTTTCGAGGCAGGAAAAGGCGTTCGTATAGCCGCACGTGTGGGTCGTACAACACAAAAATCGAGGTAGTCGTACAGAGTGATTCTGGCATGATTTTTAAGGTGTTATCAAGGAGATAAGTATTGTTGTTATGAGTTGTTTTTACCTGAAGAATAATAAAATTTCTCTCTCAGACAATTTTTCCCTTCGGGGTTTTCCTATGCCAATTTGACCAAAAATATAGGCATTTAATTTTCATGTGTGTGGCTGAATTTAAATTTTTGAGTATGAGTTTAGGGTTGCTATAAATTTTCAGAGTTTAATAGTTGAAAAGAAATCTCATTTGTTTCATGTTTTCAGTTAAAATTTTAATTTTTCAATGTACATGCATGATGGGGTTTGGGCTTTAAACCATATGCATTACTGAAATTGAATCCGGGTTGGGGTTCTTGAAAATTTTAATACCAAGCTCTAGGAGCTTACTTCAAACCATAAAGTGCATTTTTCAACCTGTACACTCTATGTTCTTGTTCTAGAAATTCATAGCCTTGTGGTTGTTCCACGTACACTTCCTCCTCTAGAAAATCATTCAAAAATGTCAATTTAACATCCATTTGATAAGCATGCCATTTATTTTGTGCAGCAATGGCCAAACCTGTTCTGATTGTATCCATGAGTGCAACAGGTGCAAAAGTTTCATTGAAATCTATGTCGGGTTGTTGTGTGAAACCTCTTGCGACCATTCCTTCCTTGTGCTTCTACACATTCGCATCAGCATCTTGCTTGGTCTTGTAAATCCATTTGACATTAATTACACCCTTATATTTTGGTACATCTACCAGCTCCCATGTTTGATTCTTCTCAATTCATTCTATTTCTTCATCCATGGCTTGTGCCCATACTTATTCTTTGACAGCTTCCTCAAATGTTAGAGGATCATCTAGTTGGGAAAATAATGCAAAAACAAAGAATGAATTTGGTGTACCAACTTCATATATCTCACACGGACTTCTTGTCTTTAATGGCTCTATCGATGTCGACCTCGACAAAGTGCTTGATGGATTTTGTTGTCCTCTTGGTGTGCTTATCGGTGTAGCTTGATCTCCGACTTGTGTCGACGTTCCTTGTGTTGAACCATGTCATGGTGTCTTGGGAGTGGACAGTGATGCGGCATTTTGACTTACATGTGGTGTTTGAACCACTTCCTCTGCCATGTCATCATGCTCGATAGTCGACACAATATTGACATTATTCTCGATGGTCCCATCCCATGACTCATTCTTGAAAAATGAACATCGCGACTGATGATTACTTTTCTTGCAACAGGGTCATACAACTTCTATGATTTTGTGTCTTCAGAGTAACCGATGAAAATACATTTTTGTCCATTCTTGTCTAGTTTATTTCTTAGCTCATCTGGAACATGAGCATATGTGACACAACCAAAAACTTCTAAATGAGAAACATTGTGATTCATACATGTCCATTCTTCTTTAGGTACTTTGTTCTTCACACTCTTTGTCGGACATCGGTTCATAATATATACAGCAGTTGTGACTGTGTCATCCCAATATTCATTTGGCAGATGCTTAGCTTCCATCATGATGTGTGACATCTCCATAATGGTTTTTTTCTTTCTCTCCATGACACCATTCTGCTGAGGTGTATACCGCATAGTGAATTGCTTGTGTAGGCCATGGGACTTGAAAAATTTTAGGAATTAATTCGAGACATATTCATCGCCTCTGTCCATCCTTAAGATTTTGATGTTGTATCCACTTTGCTTCTCCATGAGTGCCTTTGACTGCGAAAAATAACTAAATGCATTAGAATTATGTTTCAAAAAGTATACCCATGTTTTTTCTTGTGAAGTCATCAATAAAAGTAAGAAAATAATTGCAGCCTCCCATGGATGATGTTTGCATTGGGCCACAAATGTCAGAGTACACAATCTCAAGTGGTGTGCGTACTCTATATTACTTTCCGACTGGAAAAAGTCTCTCTATGTTGCTTTCCAAAAATGGAGCCTTCACAAACTCTCTATGGTTTGTCGATCAATGGAAAACTTTCACCATATTATTCATGTGTAGTAGCTTCATCCCACCAAAATTCAAATGTCCAAATCTGAAATGCCACAACCAGGATTCATCCTAAACTTTTATTTGAAACACTGATTGAATTTCAGTACTATCATTTTATTTCTTGTCATGGTGCTTGTCTTCTTCTTTGCTTTCTACCTTTAACACAGCTCCTATATTTTCCTTTCCTTTCATGTCTAGCATTATCCTCAATGGAAACAAGTGATTTCCTGTGATTGGTACTTTTTCTATCAGTTGGTTGCTTGGGCGCATATCTTTTATCACGCAATGGTTGTCCTCCATGTAGACTTTGTAACCATTTTGTATCAGTTGTCCAATGCTCAACAAATTGTGTTTCAAACCTTCGACATGATAAACATCAGCCATGATCTTTCTCTCCCCTTGTTTGGTTATAATACCAACAGTACCTTTTGCCAAAAAAGTGACTTGGAAATTTTTTCCAAGTGTGACATCAGTTTGAACTGATTTATCTAGACTGGAAAACAAATTTAAATTACCAATCATATGATTGCTAACGCATGAATCTAAATACCATATGTCGCACGGAATTTCTTGGACAACATTGCATTCAATTGGTGATGCATATGCCATTAACATTGCACTCGACGAAGTGCTGGTTTTCCTCGACTATTTTTGTCTTTGCCTTCCTTGGTCATATTGCTTCTTCCTACATTCATATGCATAATGACCAAATTTCTTGCAATAATGACATTGTATAGTTGACTTATCAAACCTATGACCACTTGGATGTCTGGGGTTCTGAATTTGTCCTATACCAGCGACATTTATGGGATTGTTGTTGCATTTTTCTCTGGAAAAACTTCTTCTTGTGCCTCTAGAATTAAATCTCCCCCTACCTCTTCCACGGCTTATAGATGATTTTGCTACAAATGCACTTCTAATGATGTATTTTTTCTACTTATTCTATGTTCATGATTGATGAGCGAGGCTTGTAACTCATCAATGGTAAACTGCGACATGTCTTTGTTTTCTTCCAAGGCCACGACCAAGGATTCAAATTTTTGGGGAAGACTTCTAAGAACTTTTTAAACAACCCTTTTGTCTTCTATATTTTCTCCATGAGATTTCAGTTGATTTATCAACCCAATAACTCGATTATAGAATGAGTCCATTGAATTTGTGTCTTTCATTGATCTAGATTCAAAATCTATTCTAAGAATATACAACTTAGAATCATTTACCTTGTCCAATCCTTGATAGGCGTTTTCCAATGTGTCACATGCCTACTTAGGGGTATTTGTTGTTGCTACACTTGGAAGTATGCCTTCATGCATAGCTTGGTGTATGTAGAATAGAGCCTTTTTGTCTTTCTTTATTTGTTCCCTTAGGGCATCCTTCTAAGCTTGTGTGAGATTATTATATGCTGCTTGATCAATTGGTTCGGTATAGCCATTTTGGACTATCTCCCATACATCTTGACCTCTGAACAAAGCCTTCATTGTTAAAGACCAATACTCATAATTATTTCTTGAGAAAATTGTAGTTTGTAAACTTGACATGTGTGTACTAGAAGTGGAAGTCATTTTTTATTTTTTCTTTTCTTTAGAAAAATACCTTTTTTTAAGACAAGGTTTCTTTCCTAAACCTGCTCTAATACCAGATCTTGGAAATGGTTGCGACAGTTGACTTGAGTTACCGTGTGGTAAGAAATTTTCTTTTTTCTTTTCACTTTTGGTGTTGCGACACACTACCTTGGAAACCCCACCTTTTACTTTGACCAAAATATTGCGATAGGATTTAACTGCAACCAAAATATTGCGACAGGATTTTACTGCGAGCAAGGTTTATTGCGATAGAGATTTTTACTACGACAGGAGTTTGTTGCGATGGGCAGGTTTGCGACAGACTTCACTTTTGGTCGAAACACTTTTTACAAACTTTTGACCCGACACACTTTTACCTCGGCAAACACCCACTTGAATTTGACGGGATTTTACCGTGACAAGATTTACCCGCGACACACTTTTGGTTGCGACCAACTCCCACTTCGACCAAACCACTTTTAGTCGAACTTTATAAAAGGATATTGCTTAATATAAAGACTTATAACATGAAATACACTTTTCACTGACCCATACCCTTGGATAAACCTCAGCACAACTATATTACAACAGACTCACAATATCGTATAACCAAATATTAAGTGAGACTTGTGTCGAGCACTATGCGGATAAAAACTCAAACTTTTACACAATGAAATATTTGTGAATTCTTTGTGTCTTTCACTAAACGGCAAATGTAAACAACATTTACTCAAGTAATTCTAGATAAGATGTGCGAAATAAATAAGACACGCATTCAACCATAAACTATGGAATTATATATTATCGCGGCATAACAAAGAATTGCAACCACAATAACAAACTTGGAAATTTACAAGGATGTTTCACCTTTAACAGAGCTTCGGATCTCAACACTTTCCAAAACCCATGAGCTTGAGCTCTGGAACTCTTCTCATAGTTTTTCTTCTTCTCCACTTCTTCTTCCGTTGTTCTACTCTTTCTTTTTCTCGCACTCTCTCTTCTTTTCACTGTTTTCCATTTTTATTCTTCTAAATATACAAAGACTAAAATTTTCTTCTCTTAGTAGCTACTAACTTAAATTAAGACTGTAATAAATTTCTACCTAACAACTTAACTTCAGAAATTAAATTTGACTGCTTAAATATGGAGAGACATGAACTCTTCATCCTGATAGACTACCTGACAGCAGTGTACTTCTACAGACTCTAACAGAGTCAGCGGAGATAATATGTAGATTATCGAGTAATTAATATTTCCAACAAGTAACATCACGATCGAATTAACGGCTTCTTTCTACGTAATCCACATAATTTTTCACAGACTTCCTAATATTTAACGTTTTCTTCTTGATTTTCCATAGCCTTCAAATAAGAGTCACTTGTTATGTGTTAAGTCTGAATCTTGTTTCTTCAATTTTGGTTTGATTTGCTTTTTCTTTCAAGTTCTTCATTTACTTTATTTTGATTTTTCCCCTCTTTTAGGAAATTTTTTAGTGTTTATATGAAGTTTTGAGCTTGATTTTGAAATTTTGTAGTTATAAGCCATAGTTTTGTTTTTTGTTAAAAGGTTTCAAAAGTCATCATATCGAATAATGGATTCATAGACTATACTCTGAGTATAGGCATGCATGATCACTACTCAAGCAACTTTTAAATCTCACATAAAATGCCAAAAAGCTGAAAAATAGCGATAAAATAGCATTAAACATATTCTTGTAGCGCTGGGATGAAAAATCACCAAAGCCGCGCTACAAGAATATCGTGGCCTTTATTTTTCCCAGTTTTCTAGCAAAATTTTGTCACGATTTCAAATGCTGAGCGACTAATCCCCTGCTGTGAACTGTTTGATACGTGTGAACTCCAGATTTATCATGATTCCAACCGTTTCCAAGTCATGAGGCAAAACGTGGTGATCATTACTCATAATGCTTTGACTTTGACAGGTAGCAGCGAAATTTTGGCCTAATGTGAAGTGAAATGTTACATACATGCATGCTCGATGGTAGAGGACTTAATAGAATGACGGTGCCAGCCTAAAAAGACGGAGTTTTCAATTGCAGAGTTTGGTGGAGGGTTCATAGTCGCCCAGAAAACTAGGGCTTCATCGTCTTGACACCTGGAGTTAAATTGAACCTTGAAGACACTTGTATCTTCCAGGTGGGCACTAAAACAGCAGGAGGAGTTGTTCAAGGCTTCTGCAGTTGATCAATTGAGAGGTATTTACCGATAAGCCAGTTTAGCTACAAAATTGGGGTTTTTCGGTGGGGCTCACTTTTATCAAAATTGACCGATGGAAATGGCAAATTATGCTCTTAATTGAATTTTCAACCAAAGAAGCAACTGCCTGAGTCATTCTGACAGGTTCTATTGAACAGAGGACTGAAAAATAACTCTATGTTTGAACTGTTCATTTGTTAAAATTTGAGACAGTCTGGGTTGAAAATCGTGTATGTTTTAGCACCTAAATTGCACAAAAAGCTCTGATATTCATACACAGTGGGATCAATGAGTTGAATGACTAGGATTGTTGGGAGACCTAGTGTCGTTTTCGATACTCATGCTACAGGAAGCATAGTATGAATATATTGCAGAATGTTTTGTTTTGCTTATCCACCACATAAGTAGTCTCCAGTTAACCTAAGAAGCCAGTGATTGATATCACATTTGCAAAGTCTAAAATGTGAGGAAATTGGGGTTTGAAGATTGATGTTGGTATTGATACACAGAGCTTGCATTAAGAAGACATTAAGGAGAATCTCATAGCTTAATGAATAATGTACATGATGTCTAACAATGCAAAAGGAGCCGAATACCTACAATTGCATGGAGACCTACATGGTTAGGTGTAAAAGTTTATTGTTTCTAGAAACAGATGGAGACAGCAACCAGTGAAAAGCTTGAAAACTTATGAAAGCCTAGTGCCATTTTGATATTCAAACTGTTGATAGCTGAAAGTGATAAAGTCTGAGATTATTTTTGCCTTATATTTCTCTCATCCAGCCTCTGAACAGTCTGCAATTTATCTAGAAGGTTGACAGTCGAGGTTTTTCTTGTAAAATTTTATTGTGCAGGGATTGTCTATACAGGTTTCTGGCAGGTTATGATACTAAATACACAGATTTTATGTTTCATGCTGGAGATAGACTGTCATTAGAGTAATTGAAATGGAATGACAGTTTCCAGGGACAGTGAAGAGTTTAAATTACTTCAATGATCTAAATTTCTTGTGACTGTAAATAAGCCCAGCCTCAGCTAAGAAAGCAAAGGAGCAGTCAAATAAGGTTAAGGGGAGTAGTCAGTGAAACCTAAGAGAATTGAATAAAGCAAGCATATGTCTGATCATAAACTCAAACCTAAAGCCATACACTTTCATCCTTTGAAAGAAAATGGGCAAAAGTGGTAAAATCAATAGAGCAGAACCAACTGATATAGGGTGGATTGAAAACCTCCCTGGATGTGTGGAATTGTTTCAGCAAGCAGGTTGGATAGACTTTTTTAAGAAGATAGATGGATATAATGTAGAAGTATCCTGTAAGTTTGCTCAAGGTTTAAAAAATGACATGGTAACCTTTAATGCTCTCAAATTCAAGTTGACAGTGGAACTGATCTCAGAAGCCACAGGGATTAAAAATGAGGGTGAACCATGGTTCAAGAAGCTGCCTTTTGACTTTGATCCACAAAGATATCTTTTACCTAATGTCATTCTTGATTGGAATAAAGGCATCCATATTCAGAATTTTAGAAAAGAGTGGGTTGAGCCAATCAGGATACTGCAGAGCTATGTGACTTGTGAGGGTAGGTATGGATATGTATTCAAGTATCACTTTAGATTCCTTCAACATATGGTGGGAGTCTCAAAAATGAACCTGCCTTTCTTCTTTTTGAAGAGCCTGCAAAAAATGTCCAGTAGGGTTAAGCAACATGAAGACCATACATCTCAGTCAATTTTTCATCATAGACTAATCAAGTAAATCATCAGCAAGGTTTTGCAGAAGGAAGGGAGATCCTGAGACTTTTTTATCTTTTGGTCTAGTTTTCAAACCAAAGATGAAGATCAAAAACCTAAAAGGCAAGCTGACAAGGGTAAGGTTTTGATGAGGAAATTAGGTAAAAAGTCTAAGCCTGAAGATAAGCCAGAGGTCAAAGTTGAGGAAGCATCAGAGCAGGTGGAAAAGGATAATAGACCCAAAGTATTTTCAGCTAGTAGCAAAGGCAAGTACTCACTGTTTGAAGATCAAAAGCAGCTGCTACAGCCCATGGTACCAACAAAGGTCCCTTATGAAATGAAAACTGCTGATACAAAAAAGGTGGCTGTACATGAAGAAGAATTGCAAGTCAAACAGAGAAGCCCCATTACTGTATTGTCTGATGATGAAGGTTACCTTTTAGAAGAGGAGCAGGTAGAAAAAACTACAGGTGAATCTGAAACCTACAGAGAGATTCCTTCTTCAAGCAGCAAAGCAACAAAACCTAACAGAAAGAGGGGTAAACTTGAAATAGTAGAGTTGGCTGCTATCCAGCATCAAGGAAGGGAGTTGAAAATCCCAGGAGAAAAAGCATCATATTGGAGACCTAAAACTAGGTCGAGGAACAAGCTAAGATTGAACATGAAAAAATTGCTCAATCCCAAGTTATACACAAATGAAGTTACTGTGTTAGATGATGTATCCCCTGATGAAAATCCAGAAATTAAGAAGGCCAGCAGAAAAGGGAAGAAGCCAGCAGCTGTAAAAGTTCCTTATGTACATCCTGCAGAAGTCAAGAGTTCATCAAAATTATTAGAAGATTCAAGCAAGCCTGCATCTAAATTATCTGAAATAATCCTTGAGATAAAAAATAAACTCTTAAAACAGCAGCAAGAAGAGAAAGCCAACATATGTCCTGTTGAAAATCAAGAGTGGGATGAAGAAGATGAGCTCATACTCAGAGAAGCAGGAATTATAAAAGAGCCTAATATTCCTACTGATTTCTCAAACTTTTTAATGAAGGATGCAAATATACTTGAAATCCCTAGTTTTGATAAAGAAAACTTGCAAGAAAGTATTCAGCAGTATGAGAAATAGATGAAACACTTGCAGGATGTTAATGATGGGTTAATGAAGGTTAACAGGGGGCTTATAGAAGAACTGCAAGATGTCTATAATCATTTCCAGGAGCTGTCAGAAGTATCCAAAGAAGTTCTCAGAAGGAAAAGAGCTACTGACATGCATTCCACAAAGTTGGAAAAAACAGTCCAGGACCTACAACAGAGAAACAAGGAGCTCATAAAGAAGATTAATGACATGGAGAAGAAGCAAAAGAAAACAAAGAGGAAGTCACAAGCGCTAGATGGTATTGCCTTGTTGGCTGAAGCAGCAAAAAATCTTTAAGCCAATTGTCATTTAGTTAGTTGCTATCTTTTGAGTAAACACATATGTTAATGATTTACTATTTTTAGCATATTTTGTAATTTTGTAAGTTTATACTTTTTACCTTACCCCAGCAAGTTGATGGAGGTAGTTAGGGTTTTAGACCCAACTGATTTTGTAAAGAAGCTCTATTTAGGGAGATTAGGGAATCATTAGGAGGGTTCTGATTTTTGGGAGCTACAGGAGGTCTGCAAACTATTTGTATTTTCAGACTTGTTCAGAGCTAAGTATGGTGACTCTTATAAGCATTTGCTGATGAAATTATGATATATATGACTTTTATCCTTCAGTTTTTTCTGTGTTGGCTTCATTATTGACCTTGTTTAGTTGCTTAAATTGATAGATTCATTGACTAGTTTATGTTTATATGCTGGTAATGCCTGTCATTTATGTATGAACCTCAACATTGTTTTTCTGTTGGATCTTGTGTGATATATTAGGCATCTTTATCATTTTATGTTTATGATCTAGTTGTTATTTGGCTTCTAAATGTATTCCCTGATAGTTCCTAAAGCTTACAACCATTAAAACATTACAGAAACCCTAAACCTTATCTGTTTTATTGAATTTTATCTTGAGTGTGTGTTGGCTTGTTTCTCTGGCCTTAGAAACAATTTCTGGCACAAACATTATGTTTTGAGGGATTTTTATTTTGACTTCACTGCATTAACATCAAATTACATATCTCTTGGCCCTTTTTGAGTATTTAAGGTCTTGTATCTCATTTGGTAGTTTCTCACACAAGATTTAAATATAACTTGGAAAAAATTTCCTGTGCCTGAAAAATCGGCCTACATAGACACGTTGACATTGATTTCAAAATAAACTACTCAATTCTTCCTATTTAACAAAGTTATTCACCTAGGTTTTCCCCTATCTTATTGCATTTAAAGAATGGATCATTCTATATCCTATAGCTAATTTTCTTTGTGATTGTCACTATATACACAGAAGTGATTTGAGGATGGCTCATTCTAATATATGTTTACATGTGTGACAGTTAAATAAACTGGCAATTTATAGGAATTGCAACAGCTAAGCTTAAAGGATTAGCTGAGACCCAGTGGTCTTGCTCTCGATATGATCCGGCGGATTATTCCTCCTTAACGATCCAATATGGTACATGGTTCATAGAAGCCGCGCGTGAAGAAAATCGGACGGCCAATACACCAAGAAGCCGCGCAGATCAAAGGTCAGAAGAGCATTTTCTTCCACAACGGCGGGGCTCGGAAGCTTTTCCCCGTCCGCAACGTCGGGGATCGAAAGCTTTTCCTCATCTGCAACGTCAGGGATCAGAAGCTTTTCCCCTTCCGCAATGGCGGAAGCTTGATGGACATTCAAACGAATCGGAGGTCGGAACGATTCGGGAGTCGCAACGGCGGATGCCCAAGACTTACGGGTTGAAAAGTCAAATCAGGAGACTTTATCAACTGACAGTCCACAACGGCAGAAACCAAAATAACTAAAGCCTCCGACTCGAAAACCAGCCGACAGTCGATTAAGACCGTCGAAGCCCGTTGCTTATCCTCTTCCACAACGGCGGACAAGCAGATGAGTAAGCTTCCGATTCAAATACACAGCAATGCATTTGCGCGGGGACATTTTAAAAATGGTTTTACAGTTCGGTACACAGTCTTGATGCCGCGTTTCAGGGAATGGAACAGACGCATTGGCAACGTTTTTACCATATGATTGTAACGTCGATAAGGAGATGAACAGCCTGCTATGATGATGAATTGGCATTTGGCAGGGGATGTGAACAGTCCCATTCTTTTTGGCGCTTCGGCTCATTTGTAACGGCGGAAAATGAGGCTTAAATAAGGGAAGCTGGCGACCAGAAGAGAGGACTCAGTTCATGGGGAGCACAGTGCAACATTTTCTCTATGATGAGAAGCTTGGAGAGAGTATTCTGCTGTAAAACTATCCAGATGATGTTCCTTTTTGAAGTCGACTATTCTCAGTTATAACTTGGCTTCTTTTGTTTGTTGAAGTCCAATTTTGCAGCTTTTAGAGAGGAGTCTTAAAGACTTTCTATCCAGCATTATGTTTTACAGTTGTTGAAGTTGTTTCTAGAACCATTTTGTACCATTTTAAACCATTAATTGGATAAGTACCCATTGGAGAGGGACCCAGAGACGTAGCCCAATGGAGGGGGTGAACTCCGTTATAAACTTTTGTTTGTGACTCTGGTTCTGTGTTTTTTGCTTGGCATCTGTTTATCAGTCTTGTTTTTCATTCCTATTCTGAGCATCTAATTTCTGTTAATGTTGTTCCTTTAATGAACTTGTTGCATGCATTCTTTTACAACAAACTTTTAATGCACTCAAGTTGAGGTCCTACGGATCATATTTTGGTATCAGAGCTAGTTAACTGTTGTGCAAGTTTGTGAATGCTTACCAGGTCCAAGTTAAAGCTTGGTGAAGGAGAATTAGTTGAAGGAGATCCTAAGATTGGCTCCAGGAGGACATTCTCAAGAACCATGTCTTCTCCACGAAGGGAAGAAGAAGGACATACCGAACGGGAAAAACCTGTTATGTCTGAAACTGAGTTTCTGGAGGCTTTTATGAGCATGAAAGCCAGGATGGAAATCATGCTCGATGAGCGAGCAGAAAGGAAGAATAAAGAAGAAGGATCTTCATCCAGAGATGCAGAAGTGAAGACGGAAGAAAAGGGTAAAGGAGTAGGAGGTGATGGTGATCCTCCTGACACTAATCAGACTTTTTCTTCTCATACTTCTCATTCAAATAATGCAAGTCATAATATGCCTTATTTCAAATTGGATGTAAAATTTGAATTACCTATTTATAATGGAGATGTAGATGCTGAAAAATTAGACAATTGGATCAAGCAGCTTGAAGTATATTGCAGGGTGCAGGGCATTAATGATGACCCTTCCAGGATTCAATTGGACACTTTGAGAATGAGTGGAATGGCTCTTACTTGGTGGGAGAGCAAGATTCAGTAAGATCTTCGAAAGAATGGTAAAATCATTTCAGTTTGGAATGAATTCATTGAAGTATTGAGGAAGCAATTTTATCCTTTAGGTCAGATGCAGCAATTAACCATGAATTGGAAAATGTTTAGACAAGCTAAAGGACAAAGCATTCAAGATTATACTCATGAATTCAGAAAAAGGGCTATTGCATTGAATGTTTCATTAGATACACAGGAAACTCTTCTTAAGTACATTGGTGGCATGCATTCTTATTTGAAGCATACTTTGTTAATGTTTAATCCCAGTAATTTGGATGATGTATGTGTTCAAGCTACCCATTTAGAAGCCAGGGGTAAGCATGCTAATGATACTTTTGTGAAAAAGTCATTTAAATTTGACAGCAAATCGAAAGGTAAAGATAAGGGGAAAAAGAAGATGGCTACTGTTAAGAAAGAGGGTGAAAATCCTACATGTTCGCATTGTCAGAAGGGACATGATGTCTCTAAGTGTTGGAAACTTCATCCGGAGTTAAGGCCAAAGAAGTTTGGAGGAAACAAAGACAAAGGAAAAGCAAAAGCTACGGCAGCAGCTATTCAAGACTTGGGATCCGACTCAGGTGATGAAACAAAGGTTACAGCTGTCGAAATCCAAGGTAAGGATAAAAGTATCTCACTTCCCATTGATGCAAAATCCAGTTCTAGTGCAAGTACAAATCTACCATCTACTTATAAACAAAATGATAAAGATAGAAGTGCACTGTTTCATGTTCGTGTCATTGCAAATCATACAAATATTGATACATTGTTTGATAGTGCTTCACAAGTAAATCTGATATCATAAGAAGTGGTTAATAAATTGCATTTAGTTACTGTGCCTCATGAAAATCCCTATCCTCTAGGTTGGGTTACTAATGATACACGCACGGGGACTTCACTTAGTGAACATCTCACATAGCACGTGCGATTGTGGGATATTAAAGAATACCCTTAATTTCCATAGATATTGATCCAAAATATTTTTGTTGAAACCCCCTCCCAATACTTAAAACCTCCTCCCCACCCCTTTTTATACCTCAATCCTTATAAACCACCCTACCCACCCCCACCTTAAACCCCTCATCCGCCCCAATACCTGCAATATATTGGTTCAATTTTTAATAATTTTAAAACCCACAATATGAACTAACGTGATAGGATATTGGTCAATAAGTGAATCCCCCATGGATACACGATTGCAAGTTACAAGGAAATGTGTATTAAAATTTGCAATTACTGAAAAGTTTAGGGATGAGGTAGAATTGGATGTAGTACCACTTAACATTTGTGGAATTGTACTTGGGAGTCCATATTTGTATGACCAGAAAGCAGTCTTTTATAGAGAGCAGAATAAGTATCATCTTTTTAAAGAAGGTATGGAATATATTGTACGAGCACATAAGATGAAAACCAATCTAGCAATAGTCTCTGCAGGACAAATGAAGAGGTTGGTAAATGCTAGTAAGAATTTTGTGTTGATGATGGTTAAGATGAAAAATGATGAAGTCTCTAAATCTTTTGAAGAATGTGACCCTAAGCATAAATCTGAATTGATTGACATCATTTCTGAGTATGATGATTTGTTTCAAGATCTGAAGGGGTTACCACCGAAGAGAGAGATTCAGCATGAGATACATTTGCAGCAGGATGTGCTACTCCCGAACATAGCCATGTATCGGATGTCTGTAATGCAGAATGAGGAAATCAAGAAGCAGGTTCAAGAGCTAATTGAGAAGGGGGTCATCTGGCCCAGCACTTCTCCTTGTGGCTCTCCTATAGTCTTGGTTCCAAAGAAGGATGGGTCGTGGAGGATGTGTATCGACTACAGGGCCCTTAACAAAATCACCATTAAAAACAGGTATCCTCTCCCCCGCATTGATGATTTGCTTGATCAGTTGAAACATGCAACTTATTTTACAAAATTGGATCTGCGTAGTGGGTATCATCAAATTCGTGTTGCTGAGCATGATGCTTGGAAAACAACTTTTAAAACGAAACAGGGTTTGTATGAATGGCTTGTAATTCCTTTCGGGCTATGTAACGCTCCTGCTACTTTCATGCGGGTCATGAATGATGTCTTTCGTTCATTCATTGATGATTTTGTAATTGTATATCTAGATGATATCCTTGTGTTTAGCAAAACTTGGGAAGAGCATGTTGTACTTGTGAAAAAAAAATTAAATGTACTGAGAAAGGAAAAGCTTTATGTAAAAATGTCCAAATGTGAATTTGCTAAAACTTCCTTAGTATATCTAGGCCATATTATTGGTGGAGGCCACTTGCGAGTGGACCTAGCCAAGGTTGCTGTCATTGTAAACTGGCCACGGCCTAACACCGTTACTGAAATCAGAAGTTTTTTGGGTGCGGTTCAGTATTGGAGGAAATTCATTTCTGGGTTTTCCTCCATTGCTGCGCCTTTGCATGCATTAACAAGTGTTAAATAAATTTTCCAGTGGGGAGGCAAGCATTAGAGAGCCTTCGACACTTTGAAGGAAAAGATTAGCACAGCACCAGTTCTGACATTGCCAGATTTGTAGCAGCCATTTGAGATCGAAACCGATGCTAGCGGGTTTGCCATGGGAGCAGTTTTGATGCAGGGAAGGAAGCCAGTCTGTTACCATTTAGAAACATTCTCTACTGCGGTAAGTAACTATCCGACCTATGACAAAGAATTGTATGCTTTAGTACAGAGCGTAAAGATGTGGAAACATTATATCATGGGAAAAGAGACAGTCATACATATTGATCATCAGCCACTTCAATATTTACAATCTCAAACTAAAATACAACAAAGTAGGCATTTAATATTGATGGGGTTCTTACAACAGTTTCATCTCGTAATTAAGTACAAAAAGGGAATTCATAATAAAGTAGCAGACATGTTATCAAGGCCACCTACAAATGCTTCAATCATTCTTCAAAACAGTTCACTAACACATGAAAGTTATATTGAACAGTATGCAGAAGATAAAGATTTTAAGGAAGTATATGCATCACTAATACATGGTAAACAGGGAGAGAACTACTTTGTGCATGATCAGCTCTTGTATCATCTCGGTAAACTTTGTATTCCAGAGAAAGAAAGAGTGCATGTGACTAGAGAAGCACATAGTTCATTGATTGCATGACATTTTGGTGTAAGTAAAACATTGTCTGTATTGCAAAATCATTGTTATTGGCCTCAAATGCAAGAAACTGTAGCTAAATATATAAGGGGTTGTGTTATGTGTGCAACAAGTAAGCCTAGCAATAGGAAATTGGGTTTGTACACTCCTCTTTCAGTTTCTTCTCGTCCTTGGGAAAGCATTTCTATGGACTTTGTAGGAGGACTACCTATGTCTAGAAAAGGGCATGATTACCTATATGTTGTTGTGGATAGGTTCAGCAAAATGTGTATCTTAATGCCATGTAACAAGCAGATCACTGCTGAACAAACAGCTCATTTATTCTTTCAGAATGTTTGGGTACATTTTGGGCTACCCATGTCTATTGTATCTGATCGGGATTCCCGGTTCTTGGGAAAATTCTGGTCAACTTTATGGGAGCTTATGGATACCAAACTAAAGAAAAGTATAGCTTTTCATCCACAGACCGATGGGCAAACAGAGGTAGTGAATAGAACAGTGGTTCAGTTGCTCAGGGGATATTGTAGTAATCATCCTAAACTTTGGGATGAGCAGTTGCAGTATATACACCATGCTTACAATCATACAGTTCATTCTTCCACGAAAATATCTCCTTTTGAAACTTGTTTTGGTTATCTGCCAAAAACGCCGATGGACTTCTCTTTTGGCAAAGATGCAATGGATGGACATCATGATGCAGATAAAGCTTTAAAGTTCATTCAGAGAATCTAGGCAGTGCAGCAGGTAGTTCAAGAACAGTTGGAGAAGAGCCAGGCAAAGTACAAGGCCAGGCATGATAAGCATCGAATTGATCATCAATTTCAGGTAGGTGACAGAGTTTGGTTACATATCACCAAAGAAAGGATGAAAGGTGAAGGTAAAAAGCTTAAGCCTATCGGGTATGGTCCTTTTGAGATCTTGGAAAAGATCGGTACTAATGCTTTTCGCTTGAATTTACCTCCATACATGCAAATTTACTCAGTTGTCAATGTTGAGAATCTTAAATTGTATGAGCCTCCTATGATCATGGATGAGGAAATTAACATACAGATTCCTTCAATAGATGATTTGGCACCTGAATATATGAGAGAGTTGTAGGATGATGTTATTCTTGACAGAAATGTAAGGACTTCACGAAGGGGGAATGCTGAGTACCTTCAAGTGGGGCTGAAAGGAATGCATCCTAGCAAAGCAAGATGGATGGAGATTGGGAAAGTGAGGGAGTTGTACCCTCACTTACTTGCAGAATAATTCAGGCTTTTGGTGGTCCAAAAGCTCTCCACTGGGGAGGATTGATCCGATGGATTATTCCCTTAACGATCCAATATGGTACATGGTTCATAGAAGCTGCGCGTGAAGAAAATCGGACGACGGATACAGCAAGAAGCCGCGCAGATCGGAGGTCAGAAGAGCATTTTCTTCCGCAACGGCAGGGCTCGGAAGCTTTTCCTCGTCTGCAACGTCGGGGATCGGAAGCTTTTCCTCGTCCGCAACGTCGGGGATCGGAAGCTTTTACCCTTCCACAACGGCAGAAGCTTAACGGACGTTCGGACGGATCGGAGGTCGGAACGATTCGGGAGCCGCAACGGCGGATGCCCAAGACTTACGGGTTGAAAAGTCAAATCGGGAGACTTTATCAACTGACAGTCCGCAATGGCGGAAACCAAAATAACTAAATCCTTCAACTCAAAAACCAGTCGATAGCCGATTGAGACCGTCGGAGCCCGTTGCTTATCCTCTTCCGCAACGGCGGACAAGCAGATGACTAAGCTTCTGATTCCAATACTCAACAATGCGTTTGTGCGGGGACATTTTAAAAACGGTTTTGCAGTTCGATACACAGTCTTGATGTCGCGTTTTAGGGAATGGAACAGACGCATTGGCAACGTTTTTACCATATGATTGTAATGTCGATAAGGAGATGAACAGCCTGCTATGATGACGAATTGGCATTTGGCAGGGGATGTGAACAGTCCCATTCTTTTTGGCGCTTCGGCTCATTTGTAACGGCGGAAAATGAGGCTTAAATAAGGGAAGCTGGTGACCAGAAGAGAGGACTCAGTTCGTGGGGAGCACAGTGCAACATTTTCTCTATGATGAGAAGCTTGGAGAGAGTATTCTGCTGTAAAACTATCCAGATGCTGTTCCTTTTTGAAGTAGACTATTCTCAGTTATAACTTGGATTCTTTTGTCTGTTGAAGTCCAGTTTTGTAGCTTTTAGAGAGGAGTCTTAAAGACTTTCTATCCAGCATTCTGTTTTACAGTTGCTGAAGTTGTTTCCAGAACCATTTTGTACCATTTTAAACCATTAATTAGATCAGTACCCATTGGAGAGGGACCCGGAGACGTAGCCCAGTGGAGGGGGTGAACTCCGTTATCAACTTCTGTTTGTGACTCTGGTTCTGTGTTTTCTGCTTGGCATCTGTTTATCAGTCTTGTTTTTCATTCCTGTTTTGAGTGTTTAATTTCTGTTAATGTTGTTCCTTTAATTAACCTGTTGCATGCATTCTTTTACAACAAACTTTTAATGCACTCAAGTTGAGGTCCTACGGATCACGATGAGTTCTCTTATAAGGAGAATTTCACCATTTGTTGTTATGAATTTGGAGTCAACCGCACTACCACCATTGAGGACCTCACCAATTTGCTTCAGGTGCCCATGTTGCTCCATAGGGCTTTCCTCAAAGCAATAAGTGATAAGGGACCACTTTGATGACCAATATGTTATCGCGTTCATTCATAAAGGAGGATTTTAAATTGTGAAAAATAAGGTCAATATATTGAAGGTTTGGGGGGAGAGGAGTAGGGTATGGGGGTTTATAGGTGTAGGGGTATATAGTAAAAATAGGGAAAATCTCCTAAAAAGAGGGTTATTTTAATTGGAAATATGTATTGGGAGGGGGTCTCAACAAAAGGATTTTGGTAGTTATTTATCAATATCTAGTGAAATTAGGGGTATTCTTTAATATCCCATAAAGAAAGACATTATGTCATAGTTTCATTGAATAAAGACCCCATATAAAGGACCAAGACATTATTACGTAAGGGACCGACACAACACATTATTCCATAAAACTTTCACGAACAATAAGTAATAAAGGACTAGGGCCTTATTGCATAAGGGACTGATGGTCAAATGTGGGTGACTTAAGCAACAACGCATCCTGCCATAAATGTGTGACAAGATTTAGCACAATGCATATCAAATCTCTGCGCATTTAATCGCGTGACTTGGTATGCTACTTATAGTCCTTGAACACTGTTAGCTTATACTGCTTATAGCTTGTCATGTGTACTACTACCAAACAAATCTGGACATATTTATTTTAAAAGATTTAATGGCATTTTGTATTTCAATTTTCCACCAATTTTCCACCATTAAACCACTCGTTGTTTCTTGAACTCATTCCAGAGGGAAGATGAAGCAATCATGAAATTGTTCTTAATGGAAACTTCTATCCAAACAAGACAGTTAGTTATGGAAATACCACTCTTTATTGGTGCATCTGGGCTAGTTCTACGAACAAGGATACCATGCATGTGCTTAAATTAGGTGTATGAATAATTTCCAAACATGTGAAATAGCTTTTTATGCTTATTATTGAGACACGAAGCTTCAGTTATGGTAGGGAACAGGCTGAGGTTGGTTATGGTGCGTATGAAATCCAGTCACGGTCATATTCAAGTACTGCAGGTTTTCACATTTAAATTTTTCCACATATTTACTTTTAATAAGAAAGAAACTCTCTATTCCATTCATGGAGTAGAAAATTAAATTGGCAATCCCTTAATCAAATGATGAGCACACAATTTATATAAGCACATCAAACAGACAGACTAACTAACTCTTTTTTTCAGGAAGAAAAAGTGTAGTTCCTTGATATTCAATGAATCAAAGGTAACAATATACATACCAATGATACAAAAGTATCATAACTTGTCAATATCCACCATACAGAGCTCGACCAACAAGAGCAACAAAGAGTTGACTCTCTGCCAAAAAAATAAGATAACCATCAACCGTAACATAGGTGGACAGATGCACATCCCAATAGGAAATTGCATTTGGACTAGAAATCAAAAAAAGGAGCTTACTCCTTTCTCTACCATTTCCAACAGAGGAAAAATATCTGGTCCTAAAAGATCACACAACGAATGTTGGAAGCTTATCCAAAGAAGCACTTGGGGAAGAAATATTGTCCACAAAAAATGGAGTTGAACAGTCACACACACAAACTGTTCATCAATGACTCAAGAAAATAAACCTTGGCACAAAAAACAACTCAATACTTTTCTATGATCAAAAAAGATGAGAATGTCAATCAAAGAGTGCAAAGTGCTCTTCAAAAGAGCCTCGGTCCCATCCTTGGGTACCCTTCATTGATTGTGTCTGCAATGTTGACAAAGGTGTTTGTAGTCTTTTTATTATGGTATTCGTTACTTGTAGCATCTTCCTAGTTGGTTTTTGGAAAAGAAGAAGATGAAGGCCATATGGTCATCCTTGGGTGATAGCCCTAGGGTTTCATAAAAGAGCTATGGCTCTTGTAAAATAGATGATAGTGTAAATTATTATTGTTCCAGGGTTTTTGTTTGTTAAAACTGTAATTACTTTATTTGAAGGCTTGCTCGGCCACTAAACTCTTTCATGGATATGAACATACTATTGCATTTTGGTTTTAAGAGATAGGCCAAGGGGTGACTGTATGGTTATTTGCTTTGTGTAAAGTGATGACTCTGTCTATATTTCTTTTGTTTCTAAGAGATAAAGCTTACGATCGTTGTGTAGATTAGATCTTAGTAATTATTTTCCTCTTGTAAATTTTGGTTTTAAACAAAGTGGCAATTGTAAAGGTTAAAATTATTGATAAATTATGATCCTGTTTCAGTTTGAGGGATTTCGGCCAAAGTGTAAATAATTGTTATTTTTGTCTTTCTTTTTGTGTTTTTCTGAAGCACGATGTAATATACTTGGTAAAGAGTTTTCTGCTCTGTCAACAACTTGTTGTAAATCCTACTATGGTCATGACTGGGTAAAGCCATTTGGCAAAAATAGTCATTGTAATTCTATTTGTAAAAGCGGTACTATAAATGATTAACCTAAGGTTTTGTTTTTAAAAAGCAATTTTGATATTAGGTTATCATTCGATTTTTGGTATACATAACAGTTAGAAAAGTAAAAGTCTTCCTTTTAAATGGAAGGGCTAGAATTTAATCTTTGGCTTATTCAGCTAATGCACAGAGATTTAAGAGTATGATTTGTTCCTTATTTGAAGTTTGCAGTTATCTTATTTTAAATTATTTTGCTAGCTATGGAATCTTCTTTTCTTCTTAACTAGGTTCTGAAATTTAATAAGAAGGTTCATATGTAAGGGGTAGGGTTATTTTAGAAGAATAGTTTGCAAATATTAACAGTAATATCAGAGTTATAATGATTGTTGCGGCTAGGTTACTAAGTTCTTATTTTATATACTTATTATACAAGAGGTATTATATTTTTTAACCATTTTCAGCCTTTACCGGTGCCTTAAGAACTTGCTATGATGGATGTTTAAAAGAAACAGTTTGAGGTCCTGAGCATTATTTTCCATAATGTAAATAGAGTAACATTGGTTATATTTTAGGTTTTACAATATTAAAATTAATGATTGGTTTATTTATACTAAGTGTAAATAATTACATTGTATTCAGTATTTGTTAAAGTGCTTATACTTCAAACAGATTAATATCTATGTGACCTAAGCTTACAGTGATAGACTCTCGGTAATATCCCTAGAGGTCTTTATATAAATGAAAGAGTTCTAGAAAAAGGATTATTATGATACCTAGCTAAAATAATAGTAAAAGCTTCCAATGTTTAAGCAGTTTCAAATCATCTTACCAATGTATAATCATTCCTATTTGCCTCTAAACAAACCATTTGTACTAAAGTACTTCATCGTAAGATGAGTGGAAAAATACAAAAAGGAAATTTTTACTCATCATTCAATCATTTCTAATTCTAGGTTCATTTAGTCATAGACAGTAAGCTTTCCTAAGTAAATGCAGACTTAAGCATTTCACTGGCAGATTCATAGTATCTAAGCATTAATAGAAAATCTAAACATGACTGCTTCATTCCAGTAATTTCCTTAAACATAAATATATAAGATAACACAATGGAACCTGGTAATTTGTAGAAGAGACAAACAGCCCAAGGATCCCGTTCCACCCAATCTTTTCCTGAATATAGCTCAAATGATTGTCTTAGGACCCCCGAGCCTAACCACTGATCCACCATGATGAAAGCACTGTGTGAAGAAATGGGATTAAATACCGCTGCAACTCCACAGAAGTATTTAACATCAGAGCTTTTGTCCTCAGTAGTAAAGAACTCAGCTAACAAGTTGCACTAGTTTTGAAAGCAGTCTTAACCACTCAATCCACTTCTACCTTTCCCCTCATCGAATCTCTTGTGCACATTTCTCAACTTCAGAAATTTTCACAAGGTAATGACTGAACAGCCTCTTGCTGAATTCGAACAGCCTCTTGCTGAATTCGATGGATAGATATATGCATGCCTAGGCCTTTTTGGTCGGTTTTTTAATTAATGAGCCACTTGCTCTGTTCCACTTTCTTGGGGAACATGACCATAAAATTAGGGAAGTTTCCCCTTGCAACATCTAGAAGTGGTTGAGGATGCTGCCATGTGTCAGTTTACTCTCACCACAGTCTATTCCTCCTAGTGAGTTAGTGGACACTCATTCAATAACCTCCTTAGGCTATTTGTCTCATCTTTTATTTATTAACTAATAAAATATTCAACATAATTAATTACAGTCATCCTTGACCCCACATGGTCAATAGTCATAAACTTTACAATAAAAGTAAAATATAATGTTTTCTTAAACATAAAATGTTATTGAAATTGGGGTACGTGACACTTGGTTCCAAAGACCTTTGCTACCAAGCACAATCCACAAGCTCTTAATCCTGAGGGAGATACTGAACCATGGGCCAGAGTTTTTATATTCCATCCCCCAAAAGAAAAAGGGCCTTGAGATAGTTTTCCAATTGGCTAAATGAATTCTATGTTTATTTACAGTGCCACCCCAAAGGAATGTAAATATAAAATGTATGATTCTTATTAGGATATATTTTGGTAACCTTGCCAGAGAGAACCAATATACAGGGATACCACACAAGACCTACCTAATCAGGATCAGGCTGTCGACCATAGATAAGTATCTGTAACACCAATTACTGAGCCTTTTCTCAAAGTTTTGGATAATCCACCGCCATTCATTCAAACCATAACTTAAGGGTTTAAGCTAATATCCCAAATATTTAAAAAAATTTCAATAGGCTCCATCTTGTAAGGGAGGATAGAACATATGCTACTGATCACTTCCTCTTTTAAGTTATTGTAGAGAAAAGAAGATTTTTCCAAACTTATACACATCCCTGAAGCCGAGCAGAAAAGCTCCAATTTATTTCTATATGTTCACCATTCCTCCAAGGTGTCATTTCCAAATAAAACAACATCGTCCACGAAGAGTAAATGTGTAATGGCTAGTGTAGGCGCAAGACAGATACCTTTAATTTTCCTAAATCTCTTTGCTTCCACTATAAGGAGGTTGAGTCCTTCTACTACCAAGAGGAAAAGAAGAGGTGACAGTGAGAAACCTTGTCTTATTCCCCTAGTAGAATTGAATAACCCTATAGGAGAGCCGTTGAAAAGAACAACGAAATTTGATGAAGTAACACGTACCATATTCCAATTTACAGTTTCCAAAGTCAGTCCCACCTATAGAAGTAAGAGATGTAAAAAAGTCCAGTTTACTCTGTCAAAAGCTTTTATGAGGTCCAGTTTGAGAACCAAAGCTTTCAACTTCTTTGTTTTTATAGTATGTATGATTTCCTGTGAAATAACAACCAGCTTGAGGATTTGTCTGTTCTTCAGAAAGCCAAATTGTTCAATGGAGATAAATCTGGCTAAAATAGGATTTAGTCTGTTAGAAATTATTTTTGAAATAAGTTTGTAAATCAGATTGCAAAGAGAGATTGGATGGAACTCCGCATAGGAATTATGATTACCACATTTCGGGATGAGAGTCAGAAAGGTAGAGTTGATTGAATATTGAATCTTACCTTCTTTTCTAGACTGTTCAACAGCCTTTGATAAATCATCACAAACCAGCTCAAAGAAAAACAAGAAGAATTCAACCACCCAGTCGTCGGGATCAGGACTTTTGTCCTTTTTAAAGCTTTTCAAAGCAATCTCAACTTCCTTCATTGTAACCTCATCTCCCATAATAGAATCCTCCTTTGCAGAGAAAAAGGTGGGGAACCATTTGATGACTTGTAATTGGTTCTTTTTAGGAGCACTTCCATCATCCATAAATATTGTTGAGAAGTGCTTTTCCCCCAAAGTTTTAAGTTGATCTCGATCACTGACAGTATTTCCATCTCCATCCTATAATCCCCAAATAGAATTAATATTTCATCTTGATGAGGCAAAGCTATGAAAAATATTGTATTGGCATGTCCCTGATCAATCCATATAGCCCGACTTTTTAGTCTCCAGGTTAGTACCTCTTGCGCCGGTATTTTCTCTTTTTTGTTCATAATGGAAACCAAGTTTTGTGCCTCTTCCTCTGAAAGGATGACATAAGGATATTTTGAGTAAGGGAGTTGCATTTCCTTTGCAATATCTGCTAAATCCATCCCTGCCTCATTTTTTCTTTTTTTCATCTTTTTGCTTCACCTTTTAGTCGTTTCAATTTCAAAACCAGACAAGACATAACATCACAATCAGTTTGGGTCACCTCAGAGGACTAGGAATTTTTAACAACGTTAGTGAAATCCTCCTCCATCAACCATGCATGATTGAATTTGAAAGGAAATTTTTTCTTGTAAGATAAATCATCCCACTCTAAACTGACCAGGAAGTGATCTGAGATCACAGAAGGTTGGGACCAAGTCCTGTATCTAGAGAAGAGTGGCAGTAGCCAGTCCAATGCTAGGAACTAATCAAGCCTCTTACTAATGCACTCATCCCCAATTCTTTGATTCCTCCAAGTTGGACCAAAGAAAACAGGAGTTAAGTCCACCATATTAGTGCGCGCCAATAACTAAGAAAAAAAAGGAGCAAGAGGATCTAAATGGACTTTTAGTCCACAGATATCAGCATCATAAAGAGTGAAGTTTAGGTCACTTGCAATAATCAAGTTGGGATGATTAAAAATGCCTCCATCAACAGCTGCATTCCAAAATATATTGAGATAAGGGCCATACATTTTAGCCAGGAAAGTTCAGTGTTCAAACCCCTAAATCTAACCTTAACCAGAATACTAGCATTAGAGGAAAAGGATTTACAGTGAGCAACTAAGGGATCCCGGCCCGTAAGACGACCTCCAGAGAGACCGATTGAATCGGTGGCGCAAAATTCCCAATTAGGTTTTAATTTTGAAAAAAGGTGAAGTGTCTGAGCATGGGCACGCCTAGTTTCTTGTAAAAAAAACATATCAGGTCTTAAATTAGAAAGTAGAGTAACGAGGGATTTTTGTTTGGTGATCCCTTTGAAACCACGAATGTTTAGGGTGAGGAGTTTCATAAAAGACCCATACCAAAGGGTGACGCTGCTCTAAGCACCCTAGAAGAAGTATGAAGGTTGTGGGAGTGACTAGTCTTGGCCACATCCTTTATCCTGGCTGACAAAGGAATGTAGTGAACATCACTCCCTATCTTCGTTGGAGACCTTAGCTGTTTAGGTTTCCTTGTTCTCTGGATGGTCAAACTCTCATGTCTAATGGAAGCCAAAGACAAGGTAGAAGGAGAGAGGGGGTCCTATCTATAAATATCGCAAGTGACTTAAGAAGAGTCGGGTCTATGAAAGAGGGAGAGTCCCAAGGGATTGCAGGAGGATCAGCCCAGAATGGAGTTGATAAAGGTGCCTCCCCCGATAAAGGGGGAAAGTCCTCCAGTGAGAAGAGGGATGTAACAGGAGCTTGGAAAGAGGGAGGTAAAATATCGGTAACATCTGACTCTACACATTCCAAACCCTCCACCAGGTCAAAGGTCGTCTCTCTAGAAATAATAACCCTCTCACCCCTAGAACTGACAAGACCTAAGGAGGAATCATCAGCAGGGAGTACAAGGACCGGTAAACGACTACAACTAGCAATTTTTTCAACATCTTCAATATAATCTAGTTCCCCTTTTGTTAAGACTTCACAGTTTAAAGGAGAGACAGAACTATACTTACATGTTGAGAGCGGTGAAGCAAGAACCTCAATAATGAAGTCGGAGCAATGTAGATATCCAGTGTTCTTCGTTGCCTTATCTGAGCCACCCGAAAACAAATGTGAGCCATGAAGAAGGGAGGGACATTTGTGTCTGAGATTCCAGGTCTCATGGCAGAAGTGACAATATTACATGACATTTTTATAGTCCAGCTTTTGCACATGTACTTCCTCATTACAGAGAATATCAATTTTCAGAGGAAGGCTACAGGACACGTCCAATTCGACCAATACACGAGCCATGCACTTATCATGAGGCTAACTAACTCTATGTATGCTTCTTCATAAGATATTTTTATATTTTCAGCCGTATAATCTTGTATGCTCATGTATATTTTTGCAAATTTATAATGTAATTGAATTCTTTTTAATTGCATATTCTTTTGTTCATTAAGTTCAAAACAATCATGTTAATAGAATCGTCGTAACTCTTGCACAACTCTTAATCCATGTGCTCGCCATTAATTGCGCAATTCCTAGTGTATACACTCGCCTTCAGTGTACGTTGTTGTCATGCAAACCCATTTAGAATAGAAAAAAAAAAAAAACAATTCCAGCATCTGACATCAACGTGAGAGGACGAGACATTTTATCATTGCTGAAAGCAGAGACGTTAAGTTCTAGAAACAAATGTAAAAGCAAGTATATTATGTTCATGCAAGTTCATAAATTACTTCAGAATTTTTAAGTGGCGACAATTGTTTGGCACTTGTCAGCATAAATGTTCCCATACACAGCAAGACATAGATATGCAAATACTGTGAATCAAGTTCATAGATTAGATTTGCATTGCAACTTTTTTCCCTGGTTAATATAAACAAAACATAACAATATAAACAATGATATTTTCTTAATTTTTATGATTTTCTTATATCAAAATGCAATATAACATGACTAGAAAAACATAACATCAATCATCACCATAGATGAATGTCACTAAACATTTATGCTAAATAGTTGGAAGGTATTAAGTGAAACTAATTCAATTGAGATTAACATTATGAAAGGTATTAAGTCAACCTAAATAGTTGGAAGGTATTAAGTGAAACTAATTCAATTGAGATTAACATTATGAAAGGTATTAAGTCAACCTAATTCAATTAGGATTAACATTGCAAATATTGAAACATAATTATACAAAATTGTCTCATTTTTTATTATCTTTTTAATTTCCAAGAAGTAAAAATTATATATTTTATTTTATTTTAAAAAATAAACACATGATAACTAAAATCTATTTCATTTTCAAGCATATAATTATCATTCAAAATTTAATTTTTAAAAGTTTTAGAAATAAATACTTATATTATTTTTAATATCTAATTAATTAAAAATAGATACATATAACTAAAGCCTATTTCATTTTCAAACATATAATTGTAACAAAAATAACTATTTCATTTTCAAATATATGATTATAATTATAATTAAAAACCTATTTCATTTTTAAATATATGATTATTATAAAAGTTTTAACCTGTTTTATTTTCAAACATATAATTATAACTAAAATATATTTCATTTTCAAACATGTAATGTTTTTCTTTTAAATTAACCTATTTCATTTTCAAAAATATAATTATAAGTAAAACTTATTTCGTTGGTAAACATATAATTATGACTCGAACCTCTTTCAGTTTTAAACATATAATTATTATTTAGAAAGTTTTAAAACATAAATATTTATATTATTTTAATAATATTAATGTATTTTAATGTTTTTTTAGTTTAGAAACTATTTTATTGGAGAAAAATAATAGTAGTACAAAAAATGATACAGAGCATAGAGTTTGTCGTGCTGAGGCGAAAAAGTGAGAAAAGAGGTCCAGTCTACCTTAAAGGAGATAACAGACCATAATCTATAGGATCCTCCCTCGGCGAGGGAAAACAGATCCAAAAAAGAGGAGCTTTAGCTCTTTTACAAAAAATCATCTTAAACAATCTAAAGTTTTTGACCTAAGATATCCATAGTTCCTAAGACATAGAAAAACGAAAAAACACCAGAGGTAAGAAACCTGGCTAAGGTTTGGTGTACGGCTCCTCAGTGATGGGAGTCCCAAAGCTCGTGTCGCTTTGCTTGCCTAGATCATCCTTGTCATCGACTTCACTGTCGGAGGTGTCTTCATCGTTGGAGGCTTCTTCATCGCTGCTACTTGATGCATCTTCCTTGTTGGAGGTTGCACCTTTAACTGGGAGAGGCTCGGGTTTTCTGAAAACAGACAGAGTGATGTTGCTTTTGTTAGTTGGGGTGGTCTTCATACGACACTGTGGAGGGAGAGAAGAGGGTTCAACATCCATGGGAACTGCAGGGGGTACAGCCTAAGGAATGGACGTAAAGGTGGACATAGGGAAGGCCAATGGAACTAGGGAAACAGCGGGAACTAGAGGTGTAGGGGGGAAGGCATCGGGGAGGGGATGGGTGGAGAAACAGAGAAGAAGATGAACCAGAAGATTCTTGACAACCCAATAAATTCTCTGGCGTTCTGTGGTTCGACCGGCTGCTGAGAGGGAGCCTGAGAGTTCATCCTCCCAGTCATTGATCATGAGGCGAAGGGAGTCTGTAATTTCAAGGTCAAATCCTTCACTGTTAGCTTGGGCGTTGAAAGGAGTAGGGCACTATGAGTGAGCTCCTCTCCCAGCTCGTCCGCGATGGGGCGTACTTCTCTACCATCATGACATGGCACTGAGAATATCTAAAGGAGCAGAGGATAGAGAAATCACAAAGAGATTCGCCAGGGGAAATGCAGGGAAGGAGGAAACAAGGTGACAGAATGTCGTCTGCCTTGGGAATTTAGAGTGGCAGCGCATAAATCTATGCACATTAACGGTATCTAGTTGAGAAATGGCGTCATTGTACCTTCTATCAGCTGTGAGGTCGCCACGTATAGCTGAGGAATTAAGAGACACAACCATGAGGTGAAGGATGACCAGCTTCAAGCGGACAAGGGGATGATGTCAGGCGGGTGGCGTGGAGGCACAATTGTGTGCCTTGTCACCTTCAGGAGTGATGGTCGTGGTGGCACCTACATCCAGAGTAATGTATCTTAATATTAATATAAACAAAATATAACAATATAAATAATGATATTTTCTTAATTTCCATAACTTTTTTATATCAAAATACAATATATTATAATCAACCACATAACATCACCATTAAAAATGTAATAAAACATTTCATTTTCAAACATATAATTATTATTCAAAAAAATTAAAAAATAATATTTATATTACTTTTTAATAATATTAATGTGTCCTAACATTAATATATACAATACATAACAATATAAATACAACATAAGATCACCATTGATAGATGAATGTCATGAAATGATTATGATAAATAGTTAGAAGATATTACATCACCCTAATTCAATTATGATTAGCATTGCAATATATAAAATCATATTTGAAACATACTCATATAGAATTGTTTCATTTTTTATTAAAAAAATTAAT
>LPNX010432419.1:423059-446573 GCA_001517045.1 Pseudotsuga menziesii | reverse complement strand
TCTCTGCCTCTCTATCCACCTTCTATTTACCTCCCTCTATCACTCTCTCCCTCCCTTCTCCCTTGATCACTAAACCTCTGTGCCTTTATCCTTCTCCCTTGATCACTAGACCTTCGTGCCTTTATCCTTCTCCCCTAACCTCTCTCTCTCTCTTTCTCAACTTTTATCCCTCCCTCCCTATCTCTTTTCACCCTCCCTCTTGATGCTTCTCTCCCACACAACCTCTCTCTCTCTCTCTTCATCACTCACCCTCCCACCCTTTGTCTTTGACACCATATCTCTCTCTTTCTCTATATTTCCATATGCATGTGTGTTTGTCCCCCTCTCTCTCCCTGTGTCTATTCCCCCCTCTCTCTCTCTCATGAAGACATGCACCTTCTATCCCTTCCTCACTATCTCTTTCCTTCACTCTATCTCCATCCCTCCCTCATTTCCTCTCTCTCTCTCTCTCTCTTTTCAACTTATCCATTCTCCTCAACCCCCTACATCATTACAACCCCTATTCTTTGTTTTATCGCATCTCATTCTGCTATCTTGAATTTCCTCTCCTTTAGCCTCTCTCCTCCAACACACCATATTCCTCTAATCCTCCATATCCACCTTTCCATTCACCAATCCTCTCTCTCATGAAACCATCACCCAATTCCTCCCCTCCACCTCATCCTCCTTCATCACTCAAGTCTCACGTACTGCTTCTAACCCTATACATCTTCAACACCTCTTCTCCTCTTAATAGTGCTCTCAATACCCACTCCCCTTCACCCCTGTAACCCATCATGCTCCCATTTCCTTCATCTTTCTCCACTTGAACTTACAACATCCTCCTTAGCCCTTGACCCCTCCCCACCCCCTCTAAACTNTCGAACTTACAACATCCTCCTAGGCCCTTGACCCTTCTCCACCCCCTCCCAACTATTAACCATCCCCACTGGAACTTCCAATGCAAACTCTTCCCCACCCCCTCTCAACTATTAACCATCCCCACATGAACTTCCAACATCCTCCTAGGCCCTTGACCCTTCCCCACCCCTCTCAACTATTAACCATCTCCACTTGAAATTTCAACATCCTCCTAGGCCCTTAACCCTTCCCCACCCCCTCTGAACTAGTAACCATACATTTGATTTCCTGCATATAGTACTAGTTCTTTTGTTCTACATAATGTGCACGCGTTATAGAACTACATAACATGGACACATTTTGTAGTTCTATAACGCGTGCGCGTTTTGTAGTTCTATAATGTGCACGTGTTTTGTAGTTCTATAACGGGCTCGCATTTTGTAATTGTATAACACGGGCGTATTTTACAATTCTATAATGGTGGGAAATGTAATTTGAATTTAAACATAATGTGCTTTAGTTTTGTAGCGCCTAAACCATGCTAATTCACTTGCGCGCATGTCACCAATAGTCCTATGTGTACGGTTTGGAGTTTGCTTCGGTAATACTAAACCCGTGTTATGGTATATGATAAACCATAACTACTTGGGCATTTCTTACAGTTTCTGAAGAAGCCATTATTTACACACTCGTTATAGTATGTTGCACACAATCATTTTTATGAAATATTAAACATAAATAACATTTTTTCTGCAGATTCTAAATATGTAATTTTTATTTAAAATTTTATATTTTCCATTATTTTCAAATTCTATTATGTCCTAACTCCTTAACTAAAAAAACATGTTGTTAGTGTTTTTCCGTAATTTTTTCAATTCTTAATCATTTTAAAAACAAATTCTATGGTGCACTAGAAGACACTGACCGCTACATTCTATAAAAAATATTTCATGATTATTTCATTAAGACCTTCAAAGGTTGCACCCACAGAAGATATACCATTTTCGAGGATTGATAACTTAAATAATTATATAAAAAATAAAAATTACTAATTTTATTTTCTAAAAATATCGCTACACTAGTGTTATATGTTCTCTACATGTCTGCAAATTTTTGTAGCCTGAAACCATCATTTATGCCCTCAAAGGATGCACCCACAAAAACATATACATTATCATTTGCCTGAAAAATAAAAATTGATTGTTAGAAAAAATGAAACTTGACATAGTTATGAAAATTTTCAATAAATAAAGCTTATATATTATGAAACTTGATTCAATTTTCTACATTTTATCTTTTAAACTCAAAGCAAGTTATTTTGTGTAAGTATCTCAAAAAATCCAATTAAGTTGAAGGATGACTGATTTTTCAGTTTTCTATTGCATCTAACGTGCCAAAAGTGACCCTCTTTAGTTTTAGTTTTCTATCGCATCTAACGTGCCAAAAGTGACCCTCATTAGTTTGCTCTCTCTCTCACACACACACACATATTAACAAATGTAATTAAATAAAAGTATACTATATATATTTCGAACACCAACATATTATAATTCATGAAATTTTAGAATTGTTAGTTTTATTATTATATTTAGCTAATATAATACTATTTACATCAATTACATATTTTTTGTGAATTTATTATGATTTTTTTTTGTCTCTGCACAACAGAGATATATATGGATGGATCATGTTTATCAATTAATCTGTACCTTTGTTAATTTTTTCTCAAACATTAATGTTGAACATTATAATTGAAGAAAAAGAAAATTATTTTCTTAAATTATTAATTTATAAAACATTTAATTGACTATCAAACGGATGACGTTTGAATTGTGAATTGTGCCTCCAGTGTTGGCGCCGGGAATAATGTATGTTGCACATGGTTCTGATGTGCCAGCATCACCAAATCCAAAGCCAAGTAAAAATGGATTCACGCTTATAGAAAAACGACAACGAAGTGCCAAGGTATTCCGGCAACCATTATGACTCAATATAAATTTGATACATGTTAGTGTATTTATATTTAACACATTAAGATAGCATTTAGTTGATGCGTTGGCATTGTCTTGTCTAACATAAATGCGCTCCATCTTCTCGTTGTCGGGTCCACTCAAGCTCTTAGCCTCTTTATGGTTTTCATTAAAATACAAATCGTCAACTATCAATGCTTCATGGACTCTTGACTCAATTGGTACAAAACATTAAACAAATTCTAATTCATTTTCATTTTTAGAGCCTCATGCTCTTAATTGGAACTTATGGTCCATGACTAGAGAGTCGAGTTCCAATACCCCGTGTGGTTAGATTTGAAGCTTTTCCTAGTTCTGCATGGTTAGATTTGGAGCATTTTCTGGAGGTTAATTTGAGTTAATGGTTTGATTATAAGTAGGCATTGGTAGCACTATAGGTCGCAGTATAAGCAATAACGAGAGGTAGCATAATAAAATGGCAAAGGATTTCAAGGAAGTGGCTAGGAAATACGTTGGGATCTCAGATAATGTTAACAAGAAGAATGGGATATACATACCTACAATGCTTTGTGTTTTTTTTGTTGTAGGGGTTTATGGGAAGACAATATTCAACAGGACAAACGATGGCAAAAGCAAGGAAGAATGGCCAAGGGCTGGGTACCTTATTTGAAGGGGATGAATGGAAGGTGTTTCAGAAAAGAGAATGGGAAATCGATTAATCCATATCCATGGACTAATGTTGAACTATCATGGTAGTGAACAAGGATACATTTTCAACTTGATAAAAATTGGATGAATGGTATCGTAGTTGAAGAAATTTAATACCTTTCATATTACTATTAGTTTTATTTAATTTCTTCTGCTCGTTCTAATTGTTTTCTATTGTTGTGTGTGGCACTGGCGTTGGATTTTGTGGATGAATTGAACGTATACATATTCAAATGGTAAGATTATTAGACTTGGGATTGATTTTGTATTACAATTTTTTACAAATGAGGAAAAATGGTCTCCTACTTTGGACTGTTGGCCATGAATTGTTCCCAAATAATATCTAAGTTGGGACATTTTGGTTATAGTTGAAGCTACGGTTAAAAGTAGTGTATCATTTATTATTAACTCTATACCTACTACAATAAAGTCAAATACTATCTAGAATTGCATGACGTTTAACATCTTACCCCAAAATCTTGATTTTATTACGATGGAATATGTTATAGATTAGAGTTTTTTGTTTTTTGGGTTCAAGGACGTTGGTGTACATGGGATGGTATCGTCTACTTTGTCAATACAATCCGAACTTGGCTATATGGGGAAACATAACATGGGGGCATGCTGTGTCAAAGGATTTGGCGCACTTGCTTTACCTTGGTTTGGCCATGGTTCCCAATCATTGGTATGACATCAATGGTGTCTGGATGGGCTTTGTTACAATCTTGGACAACCGGAGCATTATGATTCTCTACACAGGATCCATGAATGAATATGTTCAATTCCATTGGAAAAACGGGTGCAATGGAATACAATTGGGAAAGGAACCTTGTTCCATAGTAGAGTTAATGTTGGGAGGAAAGATTCCTTCACCTTCAACCTCCATAGCTCAAATGCATTAGCTAAACCTATGTGAAAAGTCATCTACCTGCAATAAGGAAGAAAGAAGTGATACATCATGAACAACCTGGTAAGTAAGTAAAAATATTATATTTCTTTTATATATGAGATCCTAATAACTAAAATTAGTATGTGTACAAACAGTTCTCATGTATTCCATATAAAATTAATTAGAAATGAAATAGAAATGAAAATCCATTATCTATCTATACATATATACACAACCGAAGAAAACAAATTAAATTATACCAAGGGACAAAAATTTACATATAACAAAATTGAAAGAAAAAAAAGCCATTGTTATACGAGTTACAACCGTCATTGATCCCGCAAGAGTTCTATGCACTACAAAACACACACATTAGTCGGGGAGGGGTCGAGTGCCTCCAATAGGCAGTGTACCCTATGATACCAACCCATTTTCATTGAAGGCGAGTTGGGTAAGAGTATAGGTGAGGGGGGGTCTGATTGTTATACCACCTCGGTGGGGTTGAACAAAGGTTCAATGTTGTTTCATTTTTTTTAAATCCAAGACCAGACCTTTATAGCACTAGGGTATCATCCATTATAGCGCCAAGGAGAGATCCCACTAAAAAAGTAGAGGGTGCATACTCGGTAGCTCTCTTGGAGAGAAGGGTCAACCTGAAGATGGAGAAAGGAGATGCCCCTCTGTGCTGGTCGATCCCTTCCTGGTCTCTACCCATAAGGATAAGGAAATACCAACAAGAAAAAAAAGGAATACTAATAAATATAGATATATATATACACACAACAAACCCTAAAGAAAACCCTAGATTTCATAATGTGCCTCATGCACTATGAGCCCAATGGTATGCACTACCTATGAGGGATTATTTTGTTGGATGAGGAACTCCTGGTGCTACATCTCGTCTTTATTTATATTTAAAAATAAATAAATATCAACAGAAAGCTTGCCTTTGGCCTCGTGCTGCTTTGTCAATCAAACACAAGGCTATTTTCCCCATATTCTACATTCTACATTCTTGAGCCATAAACATTAGTGGCCCAGTTTATGGCTTAAGAATGTAGAATGGAGGGGTTGCAATCTTAGGTCATCTTGGAGCCATCACTCAGAGAGCTTGGAGACGCCCTTTGTGAGGCAACCTGTAGCCATCCTAGACCAAGTGCGCTAGGTCCAAAAGTCTCTAAATCATACTAATGTTTCCATACTTTGCAGCTCTTACTCTAGTGTTACACACATATAGATGAGAGGTACAATCATCATGGCCATGCTTATTGAAAAGACCATGGTCAATGGTGATATCCAGACACAGAAACTGCTGAGGTGATCTCCCTCTTTCGTGATCTCTCTCTTCCTCACTAGGTAGCTCTTCTTGGAGAGTTGCAGAGCTAGGGAAAAAAAATAGGTAAGAAAATGAATGCTTGAGGAAGGCGACATGATTTAGTGTAGCCCTACCTCCCTTCTACAGGTCGTGGATGGTTTCCACCTGACGGGCATGCCGAGAGGGCTTCTTATTAGGAGGTCATGTGTGGTAGAAGGAGGTAGGCAGCCTCGCATGAGAAGAAGGTGATGCCCCGTGGTGAGAGTTATTGGTGACGTTGAGTGGTGAGAGAAGGTAAGGTCCCATAGTTGGCCGAAGAATCTAGATGGATAGGGGATGGTGGGTGGATATTATTGGCTAAGCTAGGCGGTGGACACGGTCATGAGTTAAATTTGACAGGGTATGGCTTTTCTTTTAAATTTTAAAACTATAAAATACAGCTAAATGGGGAAGCAATGGTCAATTTGATGGGGCATTTAAAATTTAATAGTAATTAAATTTTATTGTTGGGATGGTTAAGTTATGGTCTTCAAGCATAAATGAATCTTCTTACGTTTTATGGTCTCCAAATATGAATTTGTATCAATAAACATCTCAAAAGTTAGATACAGAATTTCATCTGCCAGTGCGTGTACAGATGCAGAAGGAGAGACACGTAAGATTCGTTCACAAACCCAAACATAAGATCATGCATGAATCCAATAACTACACATTGAAAATGGGAAAAGGATATTTCCTGAAATTCAACAAAATGCCCTAGAAATTCTAAAAAAGTTAAATTGTAGGTTTAATATTAATTTAAAATAGTAATTTTAATTAAGGTACTAATAATAACCTACAACATCTACTAATGTTAAAATTAATTTGTAACGTTGTATATGTTCTCCTACACTTTGAAGAATATGCACAATGTTTAACCTCGTGATGCTATGCTGTGCATAGTCAAATATTTGCATACTTGGTCAGTCTTGTCTTATTTATTTTCTTTTATAAATCATATCGATTTAAACACTTAGAAAGCAAATTTTAGCTCACGTCTCTTTTTTTCATGACTTTGGATTCATATTTTCTCTAGAATTTATATCAAGGGATTAAGTAACACATAAATATCAAAACGTGGTAATGTTAGAGTGGTCTATTTTAGCGACTTGTTTGAGAGCTTGCTTCATATTGACTTCATCCCTAGCAAATGTCGCTATTTTATTTTTATTTTTATTTTTATATTAATGTAATAATTATATAAAACATAAAATGAGTAATTCTCTGAATTTATATATATTTATTATTCTTTCTTAATTTATATATATTTATTATAATTATTATTATTTTTCTTCAACTTACATAATATGTTATAAATATACATTATCTACATTATACTAAATATTGTACTTTGAAAGAAAGAAAAATGGTTTACATGAATGCAATGGACTAATATATGCTCATAAAATAATGAGCCATAAACTCTTAATTGAAATTTTGCTTCATAATTACCATTTACCATGAACCAATGGTAATCAACCTGGAAAATATGCATTCATGTCTTTATATGAACAATGAAAGTGCTCTTCGAGCAAAAAGCCTTTGGATGGTGTTCACTGTGGCCCCAAGTCATGCAGGAAAAATACTTCAAAAAAAATCAAAGATCTAATGGGTCAGGAACTTCCAAAAGTAGGGCAGAAGTATTTCAAATATTTGGGTAGGCCTACTTGGCGTATATAAACTTTTCTCGTCTTGGCTGGCCTGGGTCCCAGGAGATGGCAGAGATTTCTGTTTGGGAGAAGATCACATTGTCGGGGGGGGGCATTCACCATGCTTTATCTTGGGATATTATTTTCCATCTACATTGTAAGGGATTCTAATTCCTTAATCACATTTCTCTAGGATATCCTAGTCCTATGACACATCAGAGATGGATTTCGGCTGGTCAATTGGGTCTCTATGGGGCAATGGCTATTGAAGGGTCTGCATATGTTAAAGGTTTACAAAAGGGGGCTATTACATTAAGCAGTTTTCCAAATAGTTTATGTTGTCCTATGATGTTGTTTCGGGGATGATATCCGCTAAGAAGGATTATGCCCAACTCATGGAGAACGTCTCAGACAAACACAAGTGGTGGTACCGAATGTGGTATTGGAAGTCTCTGCCTCGAGTAATTGTTTGTTGCTGGTTGGCACTTGAAACCCATCTACTCTCATGGGATAATCTAAATCGTCGAGGTATGATGGGTCTTGGAATTTGTTTACTATGTGGTTCAGAAAATGAAAGCATCCTACATTTATTTGTATCTTATAGCTTCTGCCAATCTGTTTGGCAGGTGATTGGTTTGGTGTTCAATGTGGTTTCTCCGTGGTGTAGTGACTCCCTTTCGTCATGCTTTTTATCATGGCGTAAAAACTATCTGGCATGGAGAACACTCTCGTGTTACATACTATGGGAATTATGGAGGAATAGAAACCTATTAATTTTTAAAGGAAAAAGGTCAGGCCCTTCAATTATTGCATCCAGAGCTGTGAAAGATTTTTTTGAATTAGGTGGTGAGCTATACATTAGTGTTTCCACTCGTCGGGCTGCTAGGGTGCCTAAGCCTTTGGCCCCTGAATACAATATAATGTGTTTTTTCGATGGGGCATCTCAGGTGGACAATAGCTTATGTGGCGCTGGTGCAATTCTCCGGATGACAGATCAGTCCTACTTCAAGCTGTGGATGAACTGTTGTCCGAGTACAAACACCAAGGGTGAACTTTTGGGATTGTGGATCCTCCTTCGCTTTTCCATGGCCCGTGGCTTGGACGGAATGCACATGTATGGTGACTCAAAAGTCATTATTGACTGGGCTAAGGGTGAGCAGTGTATTAATCTCCTACACCTGGATCCATGGTTGGTTCGTGTTCAAGGCTTGATTGATTCTTTCAATGGGATAACGTTCTCACACATTTTTCGGGAACAGAACCAAATGGCAGATGATTTATCTAAGCTTGTGTTAAAGGCTGATGAAGGATTAATCTTATCAGAAAGGTGGTGTGGGGATGGACAAATCTCCCCTAGGGAACGCTTGGTTTTGTGATTGTTGTCCTGGCAAGTTCTGGGCATTTTTTCTGGCTCTTTGGTATGTGGCATCCATCATTTTCTGGTGGTTGTCTCCTCCTTTTCTTCCTATGTTTTTTCTCTGACTCTTTTGTGTCCAAGCTCTTTCTTGGTTCATATTCTCGTCGTCTTCTTGACCTTATCGTTGCTAGTCTATCTGCAACGTGATGCCTTGATGACTTATATTTCTTGGGTCGGGGCTGTCTGTTTCCTATGTCTAATTCAAACTATGATGGCTATTGTTCTACAATCTGTCTATGCTTATTCGTTTTTGTACCAATCTTTACCAATATTTTAATATAAAATATCCAGTTTTTTATGTGAAAAAAAATGAACAATGAAAGTGTGTTACAGGTAACCATAAGAGACAATTCTTGTATTTAAAAGTGATACCTTAATTGTAAATGTTTTTGTTATAATAATTGTACATATAATATATTAGCGACCGATTACATCATAATTTATTTAGGTCTCGATGATCTTTTAAATTCTCTTTAATACATATTATTAATAAACTAATAGATCCCTCGTCTCTAGTGTTCGTCTCTAGGGTTTGATAAGGAAGGATTTCATAAAATAAAATATTGATGAAAAGATTCCTGAATTAATAATTAAGGAAACCATTTAATGGCCCAAATTTTTGAATTAGTGAAACAAATCATATAATATTTCATATAGGTGACCTTCCAGCCGTGTATCTTGAATTTCATGAATTAGATGTTAGTGTAACTTTTGTATGAAATAGAAGCTAATGTAACTTTTGCACATGTTCTTTTACTTGAAAAAATAATTTATTACATATCATTTTTCATTTAGAGAGTTTGTGAAAGTAAATGTCATCTTCATTAAAAGAGGTCGTTATTTATCATGGTTGATTAATTCACTTTTCATCCAAATTCTTTGAAGTGGATATCTTTGTCATTTAAGCTTAAGAAATTTCTTTGTTCTCTTTAATATCAAAGTGTTTTTTTGGCATTTAAGATCAAGAAATTATTTTATGTTGATCTTTTTGCTTCAAGTCAACCTATATCCATACGATGAAAGATCAATTATTTTGAAGTTGATCTTTGTCTTTTTAAAGGCTGGAAAATAAATTTAGATGAAATGGACCAATTTAAGACTGAGAGATCATATCTTTGAAGTTGATTTTTGTCTTTTTGAAAGTTGGAAAACAGTTAAGAAGAAAATTTAAGTTTTTAATACTTGTTATATATATATATATATGGGGTTCAATGGGGTAGCTCTATGGAATTTTTAGCGAAGATGAATAGGAGGCATAAGGAGGTGAGGACCGGAAGTTTTATCTCATCTTTTTCCTTTTCTATTTTCGAGGATCTCTACGGCGTAAGCAAAGATGTATGAGGAACTAGTGGGTTTTGTAGATGAACCATGTTATGTCTCGGTTTTCAAATCAGATAGTGAGATGGGAAAAAGGACCCGAGTCACCCCTGCCACCTCGTGTAAGGCAATTATTACAAACTCAGTGTGAAAGCAGGAACAAGGGATGCGAACAAAGATGTACGTCACCCCACGCAAGGCAATGAATGTAGACCCAGCCCATGGCTCGTGCAAGGCTTCATACACGCAAGGTGATGGGCCGAGGATGCATGCGAAAATGAAATCCAAAGGAATGAGAGCAAAAAAAACAATTCCAGAACTAACAGTACAAAGAGACATACATTTATCAGAGAACCTGGAGTATCTAAACCTCGCCCTAGTAGGAAGATTATGTGGGAAACTGGCAGGGAGCTTCTCCTTAGGGGAGTGGATGGAAAAAACTGGAACCCTGTGTTGGGATATACCCCCATCTTTCATGTTCTTCCTAGGGGATGGTTTTTGTTGACGGTTTCAAAAGAAGAGGACAAAGTTCTACATTTACAAAGGAGTTGGAACTAGGGTCCATCTAGACTAATTTTAAAAAAGTGGCATGTGGATTTCAACGCATGTAGGGAGCCTCACAATATCCAGCAAGTATGGGCTATTCTCCCTGAGTTACACATGATTTTCTAGCAGAAACATATTCTAGAAGGGATAGGGAACGAAATTGGGAAGTTTATTAAACTTGAGGATGAATGGGAAATGAAGACAGACCGGAGGTGTGCTAGAATTCTTTTACAACTAGACACGAGAGACGGTTTGTATGAGGAAATTGTCATCAATTGCATGGAAGCAGCTGGACCCAATGTCCAGATTATTGGAAAATCTCGTTCTAGTGTTTCAATTGCAGACGAGTAAGGAATTTGCAAAAGGATTGTTCTGAAAAAACTAGAATTCAAACACATACTTACAAGAAGGTCTGGATCAAAAAGACGGCCAACAAAAAACATGAGGATGTCGTGAAGTCAATGGAGAATCCAAAACAATCCAAAGAGAAGGAAGAAATGAAGAAGGATTCAAAGTTGGAGGAAGAACTGTGCAAGCTAAAGAAGGATGCGAAGGTAACGATGGATGTACATGTAGCTCAGGATGTGTAGAAAGGTGGTGAATGTGAAGGAAGCCACACGTCGACATATAAAGGTACTAAATCTACCAATGACCCTATTTATGTTAATTTAGGCAAAATGAACAGTTTTTTACCAAAGGAAAAATTCAATGACATCTCATCAAACCTGGTGGAAAAAAAAGCCTTGGGAACCGAGGAAAAAGAATAGAGCTTGTCGAAGTTCTGTGAGAAATATGACGGGAATTTTGGGGGGACGGAACAGACACTGTCGGAAGTCAGTAAGGGATCTGATCAAAGGCTTAGAATAGAACAAGGGAAACAAGTAATCTCGATGGGAGGGACTAGCCCTCGGTCAAGCTTCACAAACATGAGTGGGGAAATTTTTTTGCAACCTATGGAAACAAACCACAACTCATTGGAGAACTGTAAGAAATATGACGGGGAAACGAAGGGGACGACTCATAGTTTGGCAGAAAGTAGAAAGGGCTATGTTTTAAGGCCCAGAACGGGAAAAGAGAATCATGCAAGCTCTGTGGGGGGACTAGCCCTTGGTCAAGTTCAAAAAACAGGAGTGGGAAGAAAATCATTTCTGAGCAAAGCTAAAATGAAGGCAACAAAGGAGATCCTCAAAGGGAAGCAAATCATGATAGGAAGGGCTCTTAGAGTGAGAAAAGCCCCAAGTAGGGTTACATAATGTTAATCCTATCCTACAACGTGAAGGGGTTAGGAAGGGCCCCTAAATTAGCAGCCCTTTCTAGGATTTTAGATTTAAAAAAAACAAAGGTGATAGCTTTACAGGAGACAATGTCAGAAGGGGGCAAAGCCAAAGATATTTTGAAATCATACTTGAGGGACTAGCAGATGGAAACCCTGGACATAGATGGGCACTCAGGGGGGATGGTGACAGCTTGGAGCCCATATATCATTTGCCACAATAAGTCTTTCTTCAAGGACACAATAGGAACAGAGTTGGAGGACTAGGAAACCAGGCTTTTGTTTTATTTCCTGAACATTTATGCCACTCTTCATGACAGAGGGAGTTTTTGGGAAACCCTTAGGGGAAGTGGAGCTTTAGATCATGAAAATTTGATTATAGCAGGGGATCTAAACCTAACTTTAACAGAGGGAGAAGTTTGGGGTAAAAATGCCCGACAAGATACATTAGCACCTTATTTCAACTCTTTGTTTGAACAAAAGAGAATCATAGATCTCCAACCAAATCGAATAGAAACTACTTGGAGAAATAAGAGAGAAGGAGATCAAGAAATCTCTAAACGTTTGGATAGATTTTTACTATCAGAAGAGTTGATGCAAGACGAGTTGGTTTTTAAAGCAGAGGCAGAAACAGGTGGGTTATCAGACCACAGACCAATCACTCTTTCAATCACTAAATCGGAAGAAAAACCCCCTGCTCCATTCAGGTTCAATCCAAATTGGCTAGACCATGAGGAGTATAGGGAATTGGTAACGAAAAATTGGAAGCCAATAGGGATTCAGCCAACAGGAGGGTGTATGTTGCAGTTGACGGAAAACTTATTAAAAAACAAGAAATTGTCAAAAGAATTGGGCAGAAATCAAAGAGTTTTAGATCAGAACGAACTAAAGGAAGTGGAGCAAAAGATACAAAATATATATTTCTTAAACAACACAAGAGTTTTCTCTGAAAAAAGAGCTAGAGGAGCTAAGAATGGAAGAAAGGAAATAGAGCTTGCTCTTATCACAGGAGGAGAAAATCGATGGGATAAAAAGCATACCATTATGGTTGGAAGCTGGGGATAAGAACACAAAGTATTTCCATAAGTTTTCCTCACATAAAAAAAACACCAACACCATATTAGAAATTAAAGATGAGGCAGGGGGGACAGCCTAGTTGTTTAAAGAGGAGGCAAAAGCAGCAGTAGAACACTTCTAAAAAAGATTCTCAGCTCCACCGGGATGCCCCATCAGTGAAATACTAGAGGTTCTGAACCTGTTCCCCAGGATAATAACAGAGGAAATGCAACAGGATCTGATGAAGGAAGTGACAGAGGAAAAGCTTAACAAAATCATATCCACCTTCCAAAAACGAAAGAGCCCAGGGCCTGATGGATTCACGCTGGATTTTTTATTAGGGTTTTATGATCTGATAAAGGATGATCTTTTGAAGGTGGTCATGGAATCGCAGAACACAAACAAGGTCCTAGGAGCCTTGAACGCCACTTTTATCACCTTAATCCCGAAGAAGCAAAAAGGGGAGACCTTTGAGGATTTCAGACCCATTTCTTGCTACAACATGGTGTATAAAATCATTGCGAAGGTCATTGCTCAGTGACTCAAGGCCATTTTGAGTAAGTTCATAACAGAGGGACAATTTGGATTCATGTTTAATAGGTAGATACATGGTGCAGTGTCTTTAGCTCAGGAAGCTTTACACTCAATAAAGAAGGAAAAACAAACAACCTTTGCTTTAAAAATAGACTTATCCAAAGCCTATGACAGGGTAAGTTGGACATTCCTACATTTTTTATTAATCAAGATAGGAATTCCTATAGATATGGTAGAGTGGATCATGGGCTGCATTCAGTTTGTTTCCTTTGCAGTATTGATAAATGGATCCCCCTCCAATTTATTTAGACCTAGCATAGGACTGAGACAAGGTTGTCCTTTGTCTCCATTTTTCTTTTTGTCGATAGCAAAATCTCTAAGAAGACTGTTGCACAAGGAAAAGGAGATAAGGCTGATAAAAGGAGTTAAATTTGTCAATCAAATAGAGCTTACTCATGTCTTATTCGTGGATGATGTAATCATGTTTGGGGTTGGAACCTTTAGCAACATCCAGAACCTGGAAAATGTACTTAAAAACTACCAATTGGCAACAGGCATGGAGATAAACCTGGAAAAAATCAAAACTATTACACAGTAATATGAATGAGGAGGTTATAACAAAGGAAAGAGCTTTAATTCCAGTCTCCATCTCGCCAATGGATGAGGGTTTCAAATACCTAGGTTTTCATTTAAAACCTAATTCATACTCTACACAAGACTGGATGTGGCTTTACAAAAAGATCAAGAGTAGAATAGCAATGTGGAAAAATCAATTTCTGTCAAGGGGTGGTAGATTGGTCCTGTTGAAAGCTGTGCTACATAGCATCCCAGTTTACTAGGCATCCATTTCATACATTCCAAAGGGAATTTTAGGGAAAATCAGGAAAAAATGTTTTTCTTTTTTATGGAAAGCAAGCTCAAAAAAAGAAGGAATCCCTTTGGTCAAATGGACGAAATTAGTTCTCCCAAAATCCAGTGGTGGATGGGAGATTAAGAATCTAGACATATTTTGCAAAGCATTGGCAGCCAAATCACTGTGGAGGTTGGTGGAAAAACCTAAAGCTTTGTGGGGAGGAACATTGAGAGAAAAATACTGTCCAAATGCCTCCATAGAAGAATGGTTTTGTCAACCAATAAAAACTCATAAAGGAGGGTCAATGTTTTGGAAGGCATTTGTTGAAGCTTTCCCACTTGTTGGAAATTGGGTTGCTTAGCAGGTAGGGGATGGAAGAAGAATTAGAATAGGACAGGACCCTTGGGTAGGCTCTGGTGATAATTTCAGGTTACCAGACAATCTCATTTCACTTCTAAAGGAGAAAGGGATTTCATTATTAGTAGATGCAAGCTCTTACATAGACCGAAATCAGAGAGGCACGGTCTGGAAGTCAGCGCAAGATCTAGACTTAACTGAAATTGATGCACAAGTTTGGAACGCGTACATATAACAGCTAAGAGCAAATTTCATTCACTTGGGCGAGGAGAAAGACAAGTTAACGTGGACTTGGAATACCAAAGACCGGAAATTCTCTGCAAAAATGGGCTATGAAGCATCTTTCCAGTTGGATAATCAAGCTACGGACTGTTGGTGGTGGTCAAGAATTTGGAAATCAAATGCCCCACTTAAAGCAACAATAACTCTATGGTTGGCATTAAACAATAGACTGTTGACTTGGGAAGTGCTTCTCAAGCGTGGGTTCGAAGGGCCTGGATATTGCAATCTATTCAAATCTGAGAATGAAACACATTCTCATCCCTTTTTCCATTGCATTTATGCAAGATCAGTATGGAAACAAGTGGTGAACAAATTGGATCCCTCCACAAGCACAGAAGATGAAGAATTGCTAGAGCACATAATGAAAAAATGGTGGAGCAATGAAAGGGTAGGTCAATATGAAGCATTTCCTGCCCTATTTGTTTTCACTATATGGGAAACAAGGGATAGAGCAATTTTCAAAGACATTTTGACTTCCCCAAAAATAACTGTTAATGTTCTTTTATAGAAGGCAATGGAACATCAAACATAATTTTTAGTGAAGGTGAACAGGAGGCATAAGGAGGCGAGGACCGAAGGTTTTATCTCATCTTTTTTTCGTTTCTCTTTTCAGGGATCTCTACATCGTAAGCAAAGATGTATGAGGAACTAGTGGATTTTGGAGACGAACCATGTTATGGCTCGATTTTCAAATCAGATAGTGAGATGGGGAAAAGGACCCCAGTCACCCCCGCCACCTCGTGCGAGGAAATTATTACAAACTCAGTGCGAAAGCAGGAAGAAGGGATGTGAACAGAGATGTGCATCACCCCACGCAAGGAAATGAATGCAAACCCAACCCATGGCTCGTGCAAGGCTTCATACACGCAAGGTGATGGGCCGAGGATGCATGTGAAAACAAAATCCAAAGGAATGAGAGCAAAAAAAACAATTCCAGAACTAACAATAGGAAGAGACATACAGTTATCAAAGATCTCGGAGTATCTAAACCTATCCCTAGTAAGAAGATTCTATGAGAAACTGGTAGGGAGCTCCTCCTTAGGGGAGTGGGTGGAAAAAAACTAGAACCCTGTGTTGGGATATACCCCCCAGCTTTCATGTTCTTCCCAGGGGATGGTTTTTGTTGAAGGTTTCAAAAGAAGGGGACAAAGTTCTACTTTTACAAAGGAGCTAGAACTAGGGTCCGTATGGACTAATTTTAAAGAAGTGGCATGTGGATTTCAACACACGTAGGGAGACTCACAATATCCAGCAAGTCTAGGCTATTCTCCCTGGGTTACCCATGATTTTCTAGCAGAAACATATTCTAGAAGGGATAGGGAACAAAATTGGGAAGTTTATTAAACTTGAGGATGACTGGGTAATGAAGACAGGTAGAAGGTGTGCTAGAATTCTTGTAGAACTGGACATGAGAGACAGTTTGTATGAGTAAATTTTCATCAATTTGCATGGAAGCAGCTGGACCCAACGTCTAGATTATTGGAAAATCTCGTTCTAGTGTTTCAATTGCAGACGAGTAGGGCATTTGCAAAAGGATTGTTCTGAAAAAATTGGAATTCAAACACATACTTACAAGAAGGTGTGGATAAAAAAGACGGCCAACAAAAAACCTAAGGATGCCATGAAGTCAATGGAGAAGCCAGAACAATCCAGAGAGAAGGAAGAAATGAAGAAGGATTCAAAGTTGGAGGAAGAATTGTGCAAGCCGAAGAAGGATGCGAAGGTAACGACGGATGTACATGTAGCTCAGGATGTGCAGAAAGGTGGTGAATGTGAAGGAAGCCACGCGTCGACATATAAAGGTACTAATTCTACCAATGACCTTATTTATGTTAATTCAGGCACAATGAGCAGTTTTTTACTAAATAAAAAATTCCATGACAACTCATCAAACCTGGTGGAAAAAAGATTCTTGGCACCCGAGGAAAAATAACAGAGCTTGTCGGAGTTCTGTGAAAAAGATGACGGGAATGTTTGGGGGATGGAACAGACACTGTCGGGAGTCAGTAAGGGATCTGATCAAAGGCTTAGAATGGAACAAGGGAAACACGTAAGCTCGATGGGAAGGACCAGCCCTCGGTCAAGCTTCACAAACAGGAGCAGGGAAATTTTTTTGCAACCTATGGAAACAAACCAAGGCTCGTTGGAGAACTGTAAGAAAGATGATGAGGAAACTAAGGGGACGACCCACAATTTGGCAGAAAGTAGAAAGGGCTATGATTTAATTCCCAGAATGGTAAAGGAGAATCATGCAAGCTCTGTCAGGGGACTAGCCCTTTGTCAAGTTCAAAAAACAGGAGTGGGAAGAAAATCGTTTCTGAGCAAAACTCAAATGAAGGCAACAAAGAAGATCCTCGAAGGGAAGCAAACCACGATAGGAAGGGCTCTTAGAGTGAGAAAAGCCCCAAGTAGGGTTACGTAATGTTAATCCTATTCTACAACATGAGGGGGTTAGGAGGGGTCCCTAAATTAGCAACCCTCTGTAGGATTTTAGAATTAAAAAAAACAAAGGTGATAGCTTTACAGGAGACAATGTCGAAAGGGGGGAAAGCCAAAGATACTTTGAAATCATACTTGAGGGACTGGTAGATGGAAACCCTGGATCCAGACGGGCACTTAGGGGGGATGGTGACAACTTGGAGCCCAGATATCATTTGCCACAATAAGTCTTTCTTCAAGGACGCAATAAGAATAGAGTTGGAGGACTAGGAAACCGAGATTTTGTTTTATTTCCTGAATATTTATGCCCCTTTTCATGACAGAAGGAGTTTTTGGGAAACCCTTAGGGGAACTGGAGTTTTAGATCATGAAAATTTGATTATGGCAGGGGATCTAAACCTAACTTTAACAGAGGGAGAAGTTTGGAGTAAAAATGCGCGACAAGATGCATTAGCACCTTATTTCAACTCTTTGTTTGAACAGAAGAGAATCATAGATCTCCAACCAAATCAGATAGAACCTACTTGGAGAAATAGGAGAGGAGGAGATCAAGCAATCTCTAAACGTTTGGATATATTTTTACTATTAGAATAGTTGATGCAAGACGATTTGGTTTTTAAAGCAGAGGTGGAAACATGTGGGTTATCAGACCACAGACCAATCACTCTTTCAATAACTAAATCGGAAGAAAAACCCCCTGCTCCATTCAGGTTCAATCCAAATTGGATAGACCATGAGGCGTACATGGAATTGGTAAAAAAACATTGGAAGCCAATAGAGATTCAACCAACATGAGAGTGTATGTTAAAGTTGATGGAAAACTTATTAAAAATCAAGAAATTATCAAAAGACTGGGGCAGAAATCAAAGAGTTTTAGATCAGAACGAACTAAAGGAAGTGGAGCAAAAGATATGAAAATATATATTTCTTAAACAACACAAGAGTGTTCTCTGAAAAAGAGCTAGAGGAGCTAAGAATGGAAGAAAGGAAACGGAGCTTGCTCTTATCACAAAAGGAGAAAATCAGTAGGCTAAAGAGCATAGCATTATGGTTAGAAGCTGGGGATAAGAACACAAAGTATTTCCATAAGTTTTCCTCACACAGAAAAAACACCGACGCCATATTAGAAATTAAAGATGAGGCATGGGGGACAGCCTAGTTGTTTAAAGAGGAGGCAAAAGCAGCAGTAGAACACTTCCAAAAAAGATTCTCAGCTCGACTAGGATGCCCCATCAGTGAAATACTAGAGGTTCTGAACCTGTTCCCTAGGCTAATAACAGAGGAAATGCAATAGGATCTAATGGAGGAAGTGACATAGGAAAATCTTAACAAAATCATATCCACCTTCCAAAAAGGAAAGAGCCCAGGGCCTGATGGATTCACTCTGGAATTTTTCTTAAGGTTTTATGATCTGATAAAGGATGATCTTTTGAAGGTGGTCAGGGAATCACAGAGGACATGCAAGGTCCTAGGAGCCTTGAACACCACTTTTATCAACTTAATCCCAAAGAAGCAAAAAGGGGAGACCTTTGCGGATTTCAGACCCATTTCTTGCTACAACATGGTGTACAAAATCATTGCGAAGGTCATTGCTCAATGACTGAAGCCCATTTTGAGTAAGTTCATAACAGAGGAACAATTTGGCTTCCTGTTTAATAGGCAGATACATGATGCAATGTCTTTAGCTGAGGAAGCTTTACACCCAATAAAGAAGGAAAAACAAACAACCTTTGCTTTAAAAATAGACTTATCCAAAGCCTATGACAAGGTAAGTTGGAGATTCCTACATTTGTTATTAATCAAGATAGGAATTCCTATAGAGATGGTAGAGTGGATCATGGGATGAATTCAGTCTACTTCCTTTGCAGTATTGATAAATGGATCCCCCTCCAATTTATTTATACCTAGCATAGGACTAAGACAAGGTTGTCCTTTGTCTCCATTCTTGTTTTTGTTGATAGCAGAAGCTCTAAGAAGACTGTTGCACAAGGAAAAGGAGATAAGGCTGATAAAAGGAGTTAAATTTGCCACTCAAACAGAGCTTACCCATGTCTTATTCGTGGATGATGTCCTCATTTTTGGGGTTGGAACCTTTAGCAACATCCAGAACCTGGAAAAGGTACTTAAAAACTACCAATTGGCAACAGGTATGGACATAAACCTGGAAAAAATCAAAACTATTACACAGTAATATGAATGAGGTTATAACACAGGAAACAGCTTTAATTCCAGTCTCCATCTCACCAATGGATGAGGGTTTCAAATACCAAGGTTTTCATTTAAAACCTAATTCATACTCTACATAAGACAAGATGTGGCTTTACAAAAAGATCAAGACCAGAATAGCAATGTGGACAAATCAATTTCTGTCAAGGGGTGGTAGATTGGTCCTGTTGAAAGTTGTGCTATAGAGCATCCCAGTTTACTAGGAATCCATTTCATACATTCCAAAGGGCATTTTAGTGAAAATCAGGAAAAAATGTTTTTCTTTTTTATGGATAGCAAGCTCAAAAAAAGAAGGAATCCCTTTGGTCAAATGGATGAAATTAGTTCTCCCAAAATCTAGTGGTGGATGGGGGATTACGAATCCAGACCTATTTTGCAAAGCATTGGCAGCCAAATCACTGTGGAGGTTGGTGGAAAACCCTGAAACTTTGTGGGGAGGAACATTGAGAGAAAAATACTGTCCAAATGCCTCCATAGAAGAATGGTTTTGTCAACCAACAAAAACTCATAAAGGAGGGTCAATGTGTTGGAAGGCATTTGTTGAAGCTTTCCCACTTGTTGGAAATTGGGTTGCTTGGCAGGTAGGGGATGGAAGAAGAAATAGAATAGGACAGGACCCTTGGGTAGGCTGTGGTGATACTTTCAGGTTACCAGACAATCTCATTTCACTTCTAAAGGAGAAAGGGATTTCATTATTAGTAGATGCAAGCTCTCACATAGACCGGAATCAGAGAAGCGCGATATGGAATTCAGCGCAAGATCTAGACTTAACTGAAATTTATGCACAAGTTTGGAATGCATACATAAAACAACTAAGAGCAAATTTCATTCACTTGGGTGAGGAGAAAGACAAGTTAACGTGGACTTGGAATACTAGAGATGGGAAATTCTTTGCAAAAATGGGCTATGAAGCAACTTTCCAGTTGGATAATCAGGCTACGGACTGTTGGTGGTGCTCAAGAATTTGAAAATCAAATGCCCCACTTAAAGCAACAATAACTCTATGGTTGGCATTAAACAACGGACTGTTGACTTGGGAAATGCTTCTTAAGCGTGGTTTCAAAGGGCCTGGATATTGCAGTCTATGCAAATATGAGAATGAAACACATTCTCATCTCTTTTTCCATTGTGTTTATGCAATATTAGTATGGAAACAAGTGGTGAACAAATTGGATCCCTCCACAAGCACAGAAGATGAATAATCATTGGAGCACATAATGAAAAAATGGTGGAGCAATGAAAGTGTAGGTCAATATGAAGCATTTCCTGCCCTATTTGTTTTCACTATATGGGAAACAAGGAATAGAGCAATTTTCAAAGACATTTTGACTTCCCCAGAAATAACAGTTAATGTTCTTTTGTAGAAGTCAATGGAACATCAAACAAAAAAAGAAAAAAACCAAAGAGAGTGCTCAAACTGCCGAGCATAGAAAAAATGTTCCATGGGCCTTTTTTGACGGAGCAAGCCAAGGGGAGTCGCTTTTAGGAGGAGGAGGAGGTATTTTGTTCCTGAATGAATCAACAAAGACAGAAATCACCTTTGTTCCACGACAGTGCACAAATAACAAGGCAGAGTTATCAACCTTATGGTTTGTTCTCAAAATCGCTTCGGAAAAGAATGTTCGAGACATACAGCTCTGTGGAGACTCAAAATTGACTATTGACTAGGCAAATGGACAGCTGCAAATAAATGCACCACATCTACAACACCTGTTAAGAGCAATAAGAATCCAAATGGAAAATTTTGAGTCAATTTGTTTTCAACACATCTACAGAGAATTGAATGTCGAAGCAGACAATCTATCCAAAGAGGCTTTAATGCTCCCACCAGGGTTAATGTTGATAAAAGATTATGAAAATAATCTACTGGTAAATCAATATGTAAGGCTTTGAACACTCGAAGGAAAAAAAACAAAAAAAAAACCTATGCTTATGTTTGTTTTTTGACCTATGGGTGACCTTTGTGCATGTCGTGTGGCAACTTGTGTGAGCCTCTTATTGGCGTGATGATCTTTATCTATGCCTCGAAAGGGCATTCAATGTTTATTCAATGAGAATAAAGTGATTTTGTTCTCGAAAAAAAAAATTATATATATATATACCACTTGTCTTTTAATTGCGATGTTTTAGCTAGTACTTAACTAGCTTTAACAAAAACTTAGACATGAGCTAATGAGCTAATTTGTAACCAAAGCTTTTAGTTTTATATATATCTATTAGTAATTATTGATGAGCAAAAGTAAAAACTAAAATTTATTTTATGTTCATATATTTATTTTGCATTAAAAAGTTTCCTTACAATTGCGTGGGCTGTGTCCTAGTATTTAGATTTTCAATATTTGGAAATTCATTTTTTTTCCAAATTATATACAGTCACAAATTTCAAAACACTCAAAACCTTCCTTATTAAATAATTTAGATTTATCGTCTTGTATAGCTAACCAACTTCTCTTATAATATGTCCCAACAAAATAAATAAAATTTTCTTAACTATTGAATTCACCTCTTCTAAGTTGGTAAATAAATATCATGTTATTTTTATTAATAATATGTGTATTAATAAATGAATGCAAATAAATGTGTTTATGGCTCTTAATCAGTTTATCCATTTTTACAATTATTGGGTTTCTAAAATGTATAAGTCATGTCAAAATTAATTGAATGAAATAAATATATGTTAGTTGTTTAGTTTATTTGTTTTTTTCCTAAATTTTATTCCTTCAGTTGTTTAGCTTATTTGTTTTTTAGAAGTTTTTTTCATTCAATTTATTTGTTTTAGTCGAAGACATTGCCACCTAATAACTTTTGTCTAATATTTTATTAATTAATAGATTATTTTAAAATCATTAAAATACAAATTGAAAATAACTATCACTTTAAATAACATGTAACATGTTTCCCACCATACAATTAACATCAATATTATTTTTATGTTTGTATTTCGTAAATTACTAAATCCTTCTTAAAATATGAACATCGTAATTTTTTTTTCTTAAAACATCTATATATATGGATGCACACAGAATAATATGATTCAAGATTAATATAGTCTTAGATTGTAATCCCTTTTTCAAGGAAAAAAATAATATGTATATTATTTTTATGTTTGAGAAATATAGGTGAATAATTTTATAGTCTATACTGAAGCACATGAAAAAAGTTATTTTTATACCTGCCTCAGCAGGTATATTGTAATCGTTTGAATTCAAACCCCTTTGACTTTTGGTATTACTTGGTGCATATTGGTGCATATTTAAAAGATTAAAATCTCTAATCAAAGTTTAACTTTGTAATATGAAAAATAGCAATTTTTAAATATTTTAAATTTTAATAAAAATATTTGTATTTGCTATTTTGTCAACTTCTAATTGGCCAATAAAGAATGATGTCAGCCTTGGAGTTTGGTATCTGGTTTTCACTTGACACATGGCTATTATGACATCATCATTTATTATATTTTATTATTATGTTATTTATAATTAAAACAGTCAACAGATCCATGACTTCCGAGGACTAGTGGATTTGGCGTTTGCAGGTGTGTGGGTAAATTCACGGAAATTATTGAACGATCTGACTGTGCTTTCCTACGAAGTCCTCCATGAAAACTGAAACCCAGCCACTGCAAAACGCATGAAAGAACCCTATTTCTTCAAGCAGAGGCGACAGTTACTCTTGAAGGTCGAGCATTTTCTTCTGTCCGCACTCAACTTCGATCTGGTTATCCAAACCGCATATAAACCCCTCGCTTGCGCCCTCAAAGAGTTCAATGTATTCCAATGGCATTCGAAGTTTGCACATGTTTCT
>LPNX010432419.1:384156-417360 GCA_001517045.1 Pseudotsuga menziesii | reverse complement strand
TGCCATGCTTACGGTCATTTCGCAAAAAGCTGCCCCAAAGCCTCTGAGGATGCAGGTCCAGCCAAAGAAGGTGATTTTCAGCCAGTAACTAACCGGCGAAGGCAGCTAAGGCGAAAGGAGCCAGCCCAGGCTCCGAAGGCCACTCATCTAGTAGAGGCAACTCTAGAAAATAAAAACAGCTTTGATGCGCTGAAGGAAGTTGAAGTCCTAGATCCAGAAGCAACAGCAGTTAAGGAAGATCCTCCGGCAGATGAAAGCCTCCAGGATTCTGCCCCCCCAAAATCAGTAGTAGCGAGGGAAATTTGGGCTTCAGATCCCGAACCCTTTGCCCCTGCAAGTCTGGTTGTTTCTGTCCCCTCTAGCAGCTTTGTGGAAACTTCTGAACCTAAAGACATTTTAGTCCTGTCTCCACCCCTTACCCGAGGGCGAAAGTCCAATAAAGCGCGTAGAGAAAAGGAGGCGGCCTCCAACATTTCTTTAGGTTTTCAGAAAAAGCTGGACCCTTTCTTTAAGGGGCAAATTTCATCCCACTCGGTTTAATGCTTTGCTTCTGTCTTCTACTTTGCTCACAGTTTGTGAGAATTTACTCATGTAAGCAATTTTTGTCATTTTCTCGAGTTAGCTCTAGACGCAGAAGGGATTTGTCTCCCAAGACTTTCACAAGAAGGTTGGCAGCACTGTTAGATGTCACCAACTTTCTTCAGATTTGTAACTTACTGATTCTGGCTTGCCAGAATGCTGATTAATACAACATAACCGTTCCTCTTAAAAAAAAAACATGTATAAAATGATTATCATTTTAAATTTAAATCTTTCATTTTATGGTCCAAATAGTAATGGATATTTTCATTGTAAATAGATGTTTCAATTTAAAAATGAAACCAAACTTATTTTAAATATTAAACTTTTTTTTATCTTTTAATTAAGTTTGAAAACAATTTTATATTTTATTTTAAGCTTAAAATATTAATTTTACAATTTAATTTGGTATTCATATTTTAATTTAAGTTAAAAAACAAATTTATATTTTACTTTACATTTAAAATATTAATTTTATAATTCACTTTACATTTAATTTTTCAATTTCTAATTATAATTTTATTGATAGTTTTTAAATCTTAAAATCATATTTTTATAATAAAAAATATTGATATGCTTTACTACTTTTAGTTATTATAAGTAAAATTATAAAATTAAATTATACAATATAGTTGAAAATTATGTTGAAAAATATTAGAATTATTTAGTAAATATTTAAAAACTTTTTATATAAAAGAAAAAGTGTTGTGATGTTTATGAATCCAATTTTAATATGCATTTATATGATTTTTTATAGTAATCACATTCAATAACAAATAATAACTATTACAATGTAAAAAAGAACTTGATGTGTTATATTAGTTTTATTTGGTTAAGTAATATTAGATAGCATTTGTGTTCTACTTCACTCATACTCTAAAGTGTTACATATAGGGCTAATATATCATCATCAATACTCAATAGTTGCTAACACTTAGGTATCTTCAAAAACATGGAGCAAGACATGTCAGGTTTCTTTTGCTTTCAAACTACACATAAGTTACATTGTTAAAATGTTACATAATAATTTTAACTTTTAATTATGTTTTACTATTACATTAAATTATTTCTAAGAGGCAGGTATAAGCAGCTTTGCTGCTAATTTCACTTGTTTATAATTACACTTGTATATCTCTATGTGTACATGCAATGCATATGCATATCTTTATACCAACCCTTAGTGAAGAAGAACACGTATTTTTAATTTTAAAACTATGTCTCATCACATTATGTTTGACATAATATATCTAGAAAAAATCTTTATTTTTAGGTAATGAAAACGACATTGCCATGTTTTTTTTTTTAAGTTTTCCTCAAAGCACAAAACATCAACAATGCCTACAACAATACAAAAATATAACATTCGATGTAATAAAATAAAATATAACACTATGTATAATAAAATAAAATATAACATTTGGTATAATAAAATAAACTATTTTTTTAAGGTTAAAATTTTTTTTATTAAAAAGAGAAGTTGATACAAAGTATAATACCCAAGGATTGAGATTCATTGTTTATCCAGAATAGATACAAAACAGGGATGGCTTGCTACCACGTGGCAATGGCTTTGCTCTTTGGGTTTTGATAAATATCTTGTAAATAAATATGAGAGCATATTCATGATAATGTCTTTATTACATTTTTGTTACATTCTTGTGATAAGTCAGAGTTACATTTGATTGATAGGAATTTTGCACAGGACACTTTACCTTTAATAATTTTACCCCAACTACACATTTAAGTTACTTTAGTTATTCAATTAGTTTACTACACAATTCTTTACAACTCTTCTCTAAATCCTTTAGTTATTTGATTAAGGTATTAATACATTTATTTTACTACACAATTTTCACAAGCTCTTCTGGAAACTTTTATGGTTTGACTAAGGTATTAAAACAAAACAAAAAATGTGAACCATTATTGTATTGCTTCTCTGAATCCTTTAGTTATTTGATTAAGGTATTAAAACATTTATTTTACTACACAATTTTCACAAGCTCTTCTGGAAACCTTTATGGTTTGACTAAGGTATTAAAACAAAACAAAAAATGTGAACCATTATTGTATTGCAAATGGGGCATGAATAGCTATCATTTTTTCACGTGTCTTATTAAATTAGAAAAATATATCCATCACTATGTGTGTGATTGTTCTTTTTTTGTTTTTACATTAACAATAAATCAACAAATTGATTATTATCAATAAAATATACTATAATCTTAATGAGATTTGTTGTTTGAGAAATCTATTTATTTTTAATAAGGTTTTGTAATAAGTTAAGCTTTGAAGAGTTTTTTTTCTTGATATTATAAAATAATATACATTGATATACATATACATGGTACAAACTTATAAATATTTTATGAAAAAATAAAAATAAAATTAATTATATTATATGAATATATTATTGATTTTCACAATAAATTTTACAGTCCTCAAAATACACTTACAGGGATATATAACTCAACTTTTTACAATCCAACATAGCCTCTCGACTGGAACTACCTGCTCATTTACAATACAAATAACAGAATTTATAAAAGATTGCATCAACTCACTGTTACTAGACTTTCACAATAAATTTTACAATAAAAAAAATATTGTTTTCTTATTCATATTTTTAAGTTGAGCTATTTAAAATATACATTTTGAATATGTCTAGCCTACTTAAAGTTTAAAGACATAAAATTAATTATATAACTTAAATAACTCTTATTTTTCTAGAAAAAAAATAAAAAAGTCAAACAAACAAAATATATAAAAAAGTCAAAGTTCAAAGACATAAAATAAATTATATAACTTAAATACCTCTTATTTTTCTAGAAAAAAAAAAGTCAAACTACATGGATATAGATTTTCACATTTGGAATGAAAAAAAAACTATTTTCATATTTGGGATGAAAAGTAGTTTAAAGAATTTTTTTATTATATAATTTTTAGTTAAATTGTAAATTTCTTATTTTTTGAATTTGTATTTTTAATATATAAATGGATTTAATTTCTTCAAAATCCTTTTTTATTATGAAATTTTAAGAAAAGAAAAGATCATAATTATTTTGGCAACATTAGGACAGAACCCATATCCGTTCCAAGACTAAGTCATCTAACCTGGAACTAAATGCTTAGTGAATATTGTATCACTACTTCATAGCATCAAAATGGTACTGCAAAATGGTTGCATATTCTACGCAAAAATGAAACTTGTGACATATGGTCTACACCATAAAAAATTATATACTATAAGAATGTGAATTGATCATAACAATCAAATAGCATTTGATATCATCCAAAAATAATACGTACCTATCCCTATGATAGACAATAAGTTTATGAAGTGTTTATGTATCTAGTCGATGACAATCGTGTTATTGATAGCACTCTAAACATGTCTTTACATGTAGGTATTGTTTAATGAAATCAAACACACTTCACTTAACATGCTAAAAATCAAAGTTATAACTTCATTTAATTGAAAATTTCCATCCCTAGTTATCATTAATACTCACCCTTAAAACATTCATACATTTACATTTATATAAGCATTTTTATTTCTTTTTAATGTAAAGAATGTTTTAATGTTTAAGATTGTAAAAATTACTAAGGGAATATTTGTATTTTGCATTTTTTTGGAAGGGTTTAATTAATTTATACTTGTTAATTGAAGTACAATTATTTATATTACCCTTCATATTTGAAGGGCTGGAAGAATATATATCCTTCAATTTGAAATTAAGACCCACCTTCAAATTTATCACTACTCAGGACACTTGGTCTACAAAGATCGTCACTAAATCTAGCAGAATCTCGGATGACGTAGCGTGAGCCACTTAATTTAGCGGCCCTTTGAAAGAACCGCCAATTTGTGGGCAGCGACAGAAAACTTTAGCAGGTTTTATTTTATTTTAGGCAGTTCTTCCCAAGGTAAAAATATTTCATCCTTTTTGGACTGCGGAAACTTTAGCGCAAAGATCCAAAGGAGAGGAATCGATTGTCGAATGTCATTTCTATTGGCCGCAAAAGCATTGACATCCAACAGGGTGTAAACATTATATATATTTATAACTTTCAGCTTTCACATTAAATGTCAATCAATTCTCATTTGCAGTGTAGTAGTTGTTCACACTGAAATATCGTTATTAAATGTCAGGTCTTGATCCGCCCGGGTTCAAGTCTCAAATTGATTAGGACGTCGCTTATGATTATGAATGAGCAGGGAGGTGGAACCCATTCTACGAGGAGGGCTCCAGGGTTTCAAGATTGAAACAAAGAGATTGGAAAATATGATATGAACCTTTTAAGCGGGAACATGTAGGTCAAACACTATTTGGTAATAGCTTCTTGCTTTTCGTAGAAGATAGACTAATATATAGAATGTGGATAAACGTCATTACCTTAAAACGTTGTTCTTACAAGTTAGCTTTATGATTTCCTCTTATATGATTAAATGTGGTATTTTTAAAATTTATTAAAACGTTAAAGAAAATATTCAACTTTAATTTATATATATATATATATATATATATATTGTTTTGCCATGTACTGGCATCACCAAATCCTATTAATTAAATGTAAGTGTAATGTTCAAAATTCATATTAATGAAATGTAACTCTGACTTGTCATAACAATAAGTAATAAGGACATTGTCATGAATATACTTTCGTATTTATTTACAAGATATCTACAAAACCCAAGACGCAGAGACATTGCCACCTCGTGGCTCTTGTTTAATTTAATGATTTCTTTATAGTTTTGTTTCATTTTATTATTGATATACATATTTATTGAGTGCAATATCATGAATGTAGGGGCTAATAGAAAAAGGTGGTAGGAAATATTTGTGATGCAAATAAGGATTTAATGCTTTCAATCATCATCATCGGTATCATCATCGTAACAATAACGATCGTTCTCATATCATCATGATCATGTACGTCCTCATGAGAACATTGTCATGTAGTGACACCAAGGCAAATCATTTGCTTCATCATCCTCATCATGATCATCATCGTTGTCACCATCATCATAAACATTTTTTTTTCATTTTTCTCATATTATTTAAAGGATGACATATATGTTTTTTCTTCATCGTTTCATGCAGATCATTCTCCAAACCAGGGTTCTTCCCTCTGCTAGTCATGATCGTCAATATGATTCAATATTTTGGCACCCCCCCATCACGAACGAACTCATATGTAAATTGTTTACATCTACTTTTGTTTTTATTCACTTACACATAGAAGTAAATTATTGTATACATGTACATGCGTTTAATTATTAATTGTTGTTTGTTTATGCATTTATCTAAGGACCCCATCAGCCAGGCCATCTAGTAAGCGCCCATCTTGCAGCATGGTGTCTAGTGCCTTGCCTGATGGCCAAATCCCATTGACCCCCTTAGAGCACAATGAGGAGGTTCATCATCACATGGGTACATTAAATTCATATTTATTTTTATATTGAATCTACCATTATCTTTAAATTTTGTATCGGTGTTTTGTACTTTGACTAATGCATTTTTTAATATGTTTATCCAGTGTTGATCTTGGTTCTCATGCTCCTTTAGAGGATGATATAACCAAGAGCATGATTGAAGAGATCATATCATTGCTTGCGCGTCTAGTTACAATTTATGCACCTTGACTTCCCATCGATACAATCAATATCCATGATGATAGATTCATTCGATGAGTTGTTGGACATCCACTAGAGGGCAAGGCCTCTGAGTGACATTTGGCATGATTCTTTCCAGAGGAGGAGGGACCGAGTATTGGGTACTAACAAACAAGAGGTGGTGAAAATCGTAACAATGGGAAAGGATGTTAGGGGCACTTTGTTTGACATCCCTATTGATCGTGCTGCTGGATAATCGCTCCAACTATGAGATTTTAGGTTTGAGGATACTAAGCCTCATGCTTATGATAGGTTTATTGGATCACGGGGAATGTTTGGCCACCATTACCATGTCTCCTTATACTTTGCTAAACATATTTATCCAAAGTTTGTCTTACACATGCATCCTAATTACACAAGTGTATTGTCGTCTTTCTATGGTGTTGGGTTGCATCACGTCAGGAGGGGATGTAGTTATCATTGTCTAGGGTCTTGCATAAACCCTAATTCTATACCACCCTATCATCGACTTATTATTGTCCCTAGTCGATTGATTCTATGATACAGAGATGCGGTCAAGTCATTACAACTCAGAGTTGAGACACATTCTTTAATGAAAAGTGCCATGCACATGGTATTGGGTAGCACTACCATTGCCATGTATGAGTAGAGGTTCATGTAACAACCAGACTCAATCTGACAGTTGAGAGTCGAGCTAATGTGCACAAGGTTTAGTCGAACTCGATTTAGTAATGTGGAGTTTGTGCGACAATTGAACTCCTAATAAACTCCTTATAACTCTTAATAAACTCTTCCATCTAGCACTTGGGAGTCGAGCTTATGTGTAGTCTGCATGACATGCCAAGTAAACTCTCAATTTGGCAGCATGGGCACAAAGAGTGAAGGCACAAGATAATATGTAGCTAAGGCATAAACACTGGATGGTTACAAATACTAATGAAAAACAAGTAACAAATAACTTGTTCATGGCACTTACCTTGGGGCCTATCAGTATTCACTGGCCACAAATTATGTGGCTATACTAGTATTTATTATTATTTGTAAAATAAAAGTAAGAAATTACATGTGAAGTTTCACAAGTTGATAAACATTGGCATTTGCTTGCAAAGATGCTTATATCAAATCACTCGACTCCATTTCATAATAAACACTATCGACTATGGAATGATTTTAATAACATGTATTTAATCTCAACACATTACTCACTTATTTAAAGTTCTCTAGTAACCTACAAATAACTGAGCTAAAGTCATTTTCTAAATCCTTCTAGCTGAGGGTAAAAGGATCAGGAAATTAATTTGCTCAATTAACCATAAACTTCTTGCTTACATTTTAGTAGTCAATACCTAGAACTATTGTTACATTTTTCTAATAAAGAATTCAATGCAGAAATGTCGATTTAATGCAATTGAAAGTAGAATAAAAAATCAATTTAAATGCAATTGAAAGTATAATAAAAAACAGGTTTAAAACTTGTCTAATTTATCGATATTTGTCTGACAAGTGAAAGGAAACTAGGTGTTTTACTAAAATAATGAAATTAATCAACAAATTTTACATTGAAAAACTTCAACAAGTTTTATTGCAATTCAAACCAAAAATAAACAATGATCCGTGTAAAAGGTAACCGCTATGTTTTTTAACAATGGTTCCTACCATGGTCCTAATTTTAAAACTTCACCAGGTCACCTAGCAAGAGTGATAATTTAACATTTAATGGTTATAAAGCAAATTTGGGATGAAGCTTAAGCAAATTTATCATGAAGATTATGGATTATATAAATGGCGTGCCTCGTTAGTTCGGCGAGTTGTATTGTAAATATTTTTATATTATGATTATAATCTATAATTGTTATCTAAATGCCCTCTCTTGCTTTTGGCATTAAGACTCACTTAGCAATAAGGTGTTTCCATGTGTGTCCATATGATGTTGATGTTGATGTTCTCTATGCGTTAGATGATAAACATGCAAGAAATTGTATTTATCACAAGTTATTTGCCATATCTCTAGTTTCAAATTTTGGTCATTTAAGAAACAAATCACTAAAGCAAAAAAACATTTGCCAAAAATGTTAGTTACACTTATCATCTAAGAGGATATTAACGAGAATGTCAAAAATGTTATCGTGCCCAAATGTGTGATTGCCTTGCCCCACAAACAAAAATATCTATTGTGAATCAACAACTTCACATTGAACAATTAATCATATTGCAATGGCAATGACATGACTAATCGACAAAAATATCTCTTGCAAAACACCAGCTTCACATTAAACAATTAATCATATTGCAATAGCCATTGGCAATGACATGTCTAACTGATTTAGCCTATTGTAAATGTAACTTTCTCAAAACAAATTATACATATCAATACAATCGTTTCAAAGAAACAAGAATTTTATTAAATTGAAAATCCCAATCAATTGAATTGTATTCGATCCATCATGGGTTTTAATTGGTTGATACAAAGCTCCATCATTTGCACTGGTTATTATTGTTGCCTTGAAGACAAATCAATTGATTGATATTTTAGACTAGTTGATACAAAGCTCCACTAGTTGATACAAAGCTCCATCCTTTGCACTAGTTACACACAATTAGTTTCCATAGCAATTTTTTAAGAGTCGAACCCTACAACCTACCACATTGCTCCTCTAGTTGATTGGAGCCTATCTTGGTTTTACGTGTCTCGATAGTAGTAAGGTGATGGGTCCTCTGGTTGGAGCCTTGCTTGCATTTACTCAGTAGTAGTAAGATGATGGATAAAGGGGGTTTATAAAGCTTGACATTGCATGAATTAATTAATGCATGCATACACAATGATTTGCAATGGTGCAAAATTCAATTTGAATGATGCTCTTGTCACTTGGAATCACCACTAGTCATAACAAAGTGTTGTGTTGCTCAAGATGTTTGAAAAGTGCAATTCCAAATTTGAGGATTTTTTGCATACACATGCTTGTCCATGCTTTTTTAATTGGCTTGGTCTTCAAGTTTTCAAAACTAAAAGCAGGGAATATGCAACTTTGCCGCCAAATATTGTTTGAGAATTGGCATCATTTTGAATTGTAAGTGGATGCAAAGGTCATCCACCATTGGCAATTTTATAGTACCATTTGTGTACAGTTTTAATCTATAGTTAACCGACTATGGATTGGCAATGGATTTTTGTGAAATGAATTAAACCTTATCATTGAAATAGTTGCACCTTGGGGTCAAAATAAAGGTGAATCCATTGCTACATTGAAAATTACTTATGGGCCTAGAGAATTCCACATGTCATTAAGTTGTGTGTCTAGTATTCTTCTTCCAAGTCACACTAAAGTGTGGGACACTTAATTAACCATTCCCATGGTTCTTATAGATTGAGGAACTCGTTCATGTGGTTACCCTACTTTTGGGTCTTAGAGAAAAGGATCAAAACTTTACAGATAGTTGATAACGCCTTTGGGAATGTTATGAACATTTCTAATACTTGCATTTTGACCCCATGTGATTTTCGGAACTACTCCTAAGGAATTCCCATCAAAAGGGAGCCTTTGAGTGCTTGCCTTGTTGAGGGGTGTCCAAACACTCATCGACAAGTTTGAAGTGCCAACAACTCCCCATACTTGTGGGCTCAAACTATGTGATGAAACACACTTGTAAACCTTGCTTTAGTTTCACTCATCTAAATGTTGGTCTCTAAGGTCCCAACTTGGCTTTACAAACCTTAAACAATAAAAGAAAAAAATGAAAATTGCCAAACACCAAATTCCTCAAAAATACACCCCCAACCGTTTTTTTTTTCATTTTCAAATGTGCTTGCCTTTGGAATGAAATGAAGAGTTGAGGAGTGTCTTTGAGGAAAAAAGAGAGCTCAAAGAGTAGTCATGTATTGTTTTTGGCATTTTCGGCCATATATTAGCTCATATTTTAAAAAAATAACACATATAATTTTACATTGAAAGGGTTGCATCTAAACTAGACAACATTATAATACAAAATGAATGCTATATATGGATTCAAAAACCACCAATTTAGTCACGCAAAAAGGATCCAAAAAGAGATGGTTACCCTTTGGAGAGGATTTTATAGGGTTGCTATATAAAAAATATAAACTAAATTAGTTCTCATGATAATTTAACCTTTGGAGGCAAATGTTTTTATGGTAATAACTTTCACCATATGCACGGAATAACATGGATGTTTTGGTAACACTCCCTTCATGTAATTAATGCAAGTGAAGGATGTTATGCAAAAAGTTGAACCTAAATGAAATGGATGGGATGGAAGTGAATGGATTTTATGGCCTTGATAGTGGATTACCTATGAAGAATGAGAACACATATAATAAAATGTAATTATAGGTGGGAGTTGAAAATATACTTAAAAAATGAATGATACAATGGGCAAGACAAGATTGAGTGGCTATTATCGTGACAAATATTTCTTATATTAACATATAATATTTGCAGAGAGTAAAATAATGCTTAAGGAAGAGTATTTAAAGAGATAAAACGAATATATGAAGAGAGTAAAATAATACAAAATGCAAGAGGAGACAAAGAATCAATTATGCAAGATGAAGTAGAAAAACTCTAACTATATATGCAAAAAATACCAAAAAGGTTTAAAAAAACATACTGTAAGTGATGGGAGATGAGTTTGTCTCCATGCATAAGCATCTTTAAGGAACAATAACAAATATGGTTGAGTGTAATAGAGAAAATTGCTACTGAGAGACACTCTTTTTTTTTTAATAAGAATGTTTAGAATTTTTTATTGAATGGGTGGCAAAGCCACAAAACAAAATTACATCAGAGAGATCGATAAGATATTTCATCTCATAACTGAAGTTGGAATAGAAAAAAAAAAAAAATCAGAAATAACAAACAACCAGCAAGAAACACAACCCATCCCAACTCAAAAGAGATTAAAGAGCTGAGGCAATCCTATTTGCTGAGAACCCGAATTGACAACTTTAAGAATTTACATAAAATCAGATTGGAAAGATCCTTCTCCCAAAAACTTAAAGGCGAACTCAGTATCTCTGGATCCAACTTGAACGAGGAAATAACTTGAACTGATATTCGATAAATCCCAAAGGTGCTCTAAAACCAGAACTTTCCATTTCTTGAAAACACTGGCTCATGCACTGTTGAACTCCATCAAAAAGTCAAAATCATATTGCATGAATTCAAGTCCAAGAGACAGTCTACATATAATACGGTCTTCCTGCCATGCTTAATCGAACCTCAACAGGATAACACTCAGCATTTCTTATGCAACTTGCAGGCATTTGGTCGTGCCCAGATTTGGGCATTTTCCCATCCCACGCTAACCAACATAATACATGACTCAAGACGGGGTTGCCTCAATGAAAGAAGATGCACTGACCACGAATTTGATCAGATTCACCTCAACAAAATAACAAATGTCGATCTTCCTGGAAATTTGAAAGAGGAACAACCATCATTGGTCGGAATTCTCCCAGCAGTAACCAGGGCAACAAGCTTTCTAAATGCTTATGGTATTGAGTGGAAAGAGCTGGTCTCCCCGTTAATACTAACGAATCCAAGAGAAAGGCATCATGCCTTATTTGCCAGAGCATCTGATGATTTATTTAGTTCCCGTAAAACATGAACTACCTCAATCTTTGCAATTGCTTTCAGATTTCTCCTAATTCGCTGAAGAATTGCATTCAAGGAAAAGTTACTGAGGCTAACCGAAGAGTTTAGAGAATTTATCAAAAGCTCAGAGTCACCATAGATTAGAACCTCCTGAAACCCTTTTTCCTTAGCCAACTGTGTTGCCATTAGCAAACCGTAACCTTCTGCCTGATTGTTGGTCATGATACCTAGCCCCCAACAGAACTTGAAAGTAGTCAGTCTATTCGGAGATAGAACCAGACCACTAGCACCTGAAACCCCGGGATTCCCTTTAGAAGCTCCGTCGAAAAAAATGACAGCTGAAGGAGAACTCCACCACAAAGAGACAAACTCCTCTTGACTTCCACAAAATCTCTAGGAAGGAGCTAAGACAGGTTTGTGTAGCTGCACAACTGGAGAGGCCACCGAACACAGAGAGGAGGGCAAGGAAGAAATTGGACAGCAAATTAATTCTGAAATAAACGCCAGAGACTTGGAGGCAGCAATTTGGAATATCGGTCTCCGGTTATTAAAAACACAGTTGTTCCTGGATATCCAGATAGACCACAAGGTAAATTTCAAAACTGAATGCCATAACTTATGAAGAACAGGGACCAGATTCTTAGATGGACGACCAGAATGCCAACTTAAATATAAAGCTGATACAGATGATTGGGTTGGAAGGTATAATTGAACACTAGCAAGTACCATTGCCCAAACATTTTTGGCAAATTCACATTCCACAAAAAGATGATCAGCATTCTCCAATGCCGATAAGCAGACACAACAACAAAACGGCCCAACAAATCCGTGATTTAGTAAATTATCACCAGTTAAAGACTTGTTTTTCAATAACAGCCAAACAAAAAAGTTTACCTTTGGCAGACAGGTATGCCAAACAGATTTCCAGATCTTTGGAGCAAAACAAGATGGAGAAGATGGTTGAAGAAACTTCAGACCATTGGCAGCAGAGTATTCCCCATCATGACCCCAACCCCACCGATCATGCTGGGAGAAACAAACAGGAGCCAGACTAGAGAGAAGAGGGAGCAATACAGATTTTTGGGACTCAAGACAAACCGGGAGATCTGGGAAACTCCAACCAGACCAAAATCCATCAAGATCCCACGTACATATATCAACAAGATGTAAAATTGAGAGACACTTTTAATAGATACAGAGGAGAAGTTTGATATATTTGGATGAACACAACATCCAAAGACACATTAAATATATGGAGGAAGCAAATTTAAGAGATAAGTGTATGAAGTGCTTAGAGAACAATCGAACAAACATAGAGGTCTATCTAAAAGTATAAGAACAAGTTGATTGAAGTTGAAATGCACACACAAAACATATAAGAAAGTATATACTAGTAGGCATGTGGGGTTATTTTCCTTCCCTTACATCTACATACGGGTAGGAAAACACAATAAATTAATGTAATGCAAAGTTAACTAATAAAAATAATAGCAAGTTTAATTCAAACTACCTGGACTAATTAAAAAAGTTTAAAAAAATCATCATAGCACAATGTTTCAGCTTAAAAATATCAAATAAAAGCAATCACTATTTCTATTTGTGAACTTTATTTAAAAAGAGATGAACTTCATCGTAGTTAAGCAATTAAACCACACGACCATTATTCTTCCCTACCAAGCTTCCTCAACCAAATTCTATTTTCATATTGCCTTTCTCTTTGCCAATGATTTTCGATGTGGGAAAATGTTATGAAAGAAAACCTTCTAACGAAAAATTATTTTTTCTTGTGGTCATTAATTTTTCTCGTTGAATTCTTTAAAGTCACTTGCCATGCCTTCACTTCCTATACACCATTGTACACATGAATTTCTCATTGGCATGGGTAGGAGAAGCATTATTCGATACTTGAGATTCCATCAATTTGTGTTGAGGGATTAATACACTAGCCCTGTAATGTCCGTTTTTGAAGATTTGGATAAAATTACAAATTGGGCAAAATTCGAGCTTAACTAGTCATGACTCTAGAGGGTTCCAACTTTCACCAAATGGTACTGAATTTGAAAAGATATGGTATGGTGAGTCTTAAAACATCCCAAGGTGTTTTATGGATACTTTGCATTCAACTTTATACCTCTGCAACCTTGTTTGGGGATGATGACAAAAAGGCCAAAAAATACTAGGAAATTGTGATGAAATTCCCCCTAGGGTGTAGGCCAACTAGGCTTCCCAACTCATGTACGAACCTCCCAAATTTGTAAGTAGAGTATGGAGACTGATATAAGAACTTGTGGAATGTAATTACACATAGTTATTAGTTCTGAAAACTGGTTATATAGTTCCACATCCATTTGATAACTTTCAGTGAAATTGCTTATGGGGAAATTACATAACTAGCTCGATTTTGACATATGAAAGGTAGAGTTAAAGGTTCAGATCAAGATGTGACATATAGGGACCATATAAAGAATACAGTGGATTCCCCAAAAATACTAAACACCATATAAATCCCTTCATACAAGTTTGGTATACATCGCATTCAGTACGGGAGTCAAATACATGAAAACAAGTGAATTAGTAGCATGGAATTGCAAGAGTTTCACATATGGATTTCGACCCACAGAGAATAGGGACATGAAATTACAGAGTAATGCATCATATATGGCTGTCAAAACATCATCAAACTCATAGAACATCCCTCATACAAATCTTTTCACACAAGATTGAAGCCAAATTCATGGAAACTAGTGACCCAATGGCAATGGAATGCAAGCTTTTCACACATGAGTTTCTTGTATTTCAACCGAGGATATGGACATTAAATTACAGAGTAATACATCATATATGGCTATCGCAACATCCTCAAACTCATATAATATCTCTCATACAAATATGGTATAAAACTACTTCAAGATTGAAGCCAAAATCCATGAAGATTGGTGATACAAGAGCATGAGTATGCAAGCTTTTCATATATGTATTTCTGATATTTCGACTTACATAGAATGTGGACATTATACTACAGAGCGATACATCATATATTTCTTCCTCATCATCATAAAAATCATATAAATGTCCTCATATAAATCTGATGTAAAGCTACTTCAATATTGAAGCCAAATCCATGAAAACTAGTTATTCAAGAGCACGGGGAATGCGAGCCTTTCATACATGTATTTCTAATATTTTGACTTACAGAGCATATGGAGATGATATTACAGAGCCATACATCATAAATTAAATCTTGGCCATCAAATATTCCCAGCAAGGTGCAAGAATCACTCCAACAAGTGCCTCATCAAATTAGAGTGTGGGGGAATGGAGAAGAAGGAATGAGAGAATGGGGAGGTAGATGATAATTTGACTATATGGACCTTCAAACTGAAAATAAAACTACTTCATTAATCTCTCATGAGAGGTATTAATGGACTCTCCATCAACCAACTTGGAAAGGAATCCAACCCCCTCGAAATTGGTTCACAAGTAGGGAGAGTGAACACACACATTGCAATGGACAAGCAAAATCTCACCAAAATGCCAAAGGCCAATTAAATAATGATCAAAATCTATTATCATTCCTCATGAAATCATTTTATTAACTTCATGAGGCCTCCTAAGGTCGAATTTCCCTCCATGAGCTTCCTCCAACTCATCTTAGTGGTTTAGTAACTCTCATGACACTTGTCTTCCTCTTCATGCTCCATTTTTTTCCTTAATTCGAATGGATGCCTCTAACTCCCAAATTCGACCTCTTGGTGGCTATTTTTAGCCCTGACATGTCATATTTGTCATATGTCAGCAATCAGGTCTGAATTTTTCATACTTGTCATAGAATCTTCCATCATTTGTTGTCATAGAGTGCATAGAGTCTCCTTCCAAGTGGCACACCTTGTCTTCTAGTCTCTTCCTCTTCCATGGGAGTTACCCTCCTTTACCAATTCGAATTGCTTGGCTCATTATATGATATTTGACACCACATAACCATCCAATAATGTTACATTACCCATGTGTTCGAATTTCGATGAATATCATGCCAAGTGTGCGGGGAATCTAGTCACCCAAGGCTCCACAAGCTTCCAAGTGTCTTCAAGAATCCACGCCACCTTATTTTCTTAGAATTTATCATTTATGTGACCCATTTAAATGTGAATATGATAAACTAAAGTTCTTTTGGGTCCCATATCCCCTTCTTACAAAATATATGTCTCCATCTCAACTTAGGGAACTAGTAGGTTGGTGAAACATTATTTGCAAGTAGTCTTATTTGGAAATTATTTAATTGGGGACATGACATTCCTCCCAACTCAAGATTTCATATCCTCAAGAAATTCCAAGTTTGTATGCTGCAAAATTTGTTCATATTCCCAAGTGGCATCCTCATTTGGTACTCGTTCCTTTGCATCAAGTTCTCTCTTATGGTTCTGCTCATTAATTTTCTTTAGTTGCAATTTGAGTAGTGGCACTAATGTATTGCAATTTTGTGTTCCCAAAAGTAAAGAGATGTCGATTGTGCGTATTTATATATCCTATAACATCACCAATAACACCAAAAGGATTAATCAAATCCATAAAAACCAAATTTGCACAAAAATAATTTACCTCCATATTTTGGAAACCTTTTCTGAACTTTCATCCCTTTTTGCTTCTGTATAATTCTTTGAAGTTGGTACTGAGTTACCAAACTTTGAGTTTCTTAAGATTCCAAGAAAATTTCAGAGAGGAACCACCATGCTTACTGTTGTACTACTATTATTACAATCATCTTCTCAAGTGGTGGCTAAATCTCCAATGTTGCTTGTTGCCCCCAAAATTGAAACCAATGAGACCAAAAATGATCTCAGGGCCCCATATGATCTTGATACATGCATGGTGTGAAATGTCTATGGAGAAGTGCCATGAACACCAAGCATGTGAAAATTGAATCCATCTCTCAAAAGGTCTCCCACGTAAGAAACTCGAACAATGCTCTACAAAGATGAACTCAAACAACTGAAGGTTGGTTTGCTTTCTCAAACCAACAATCGAACTGCTTCTCCAAGTGAGATGAAACCAAGCAATGCCAGGATCCCATTGCTTGCATTGCACCCTTCCAAACATCATGAGTACAAAATATAAATCATGAAAGTACATAACAACATCATACAAATGTGCATCAAGAAGGTACCTCATCAACGAATCAGGAAAGTGCTTGTACATACAAGTAAGTAGATCATCATGTAGCCCATACACACAAGCATCAAGTATTATATCAGATCTGCCCCAATGAGATAGGCGAGGATCCCATGTCCTATAATTTTGCTCCAAAAGAATGTAATATGAATCAAAATAATAATCATCCATGTGTTCTTTCATCCAAGAAGCGAACGAATAACCTCCACCAAAATATGAACCCAATATGGAGCAAAGAATATATGAAGACTTTAAGTGGATCAAAGAAGTCTCATCGATACACACATGAACATGTATATCAACATTAAATAACAAAGGATTTTATTGCCAACAATAATGTTCTTCAATCATATATCTTTTCGCCCTAGTGTGGGATGAGGTTCCTCCAACATCAAATGGACTAGGCAAGGAGCAAGGAAAATCATGAGTCTCCAAGTGACTCAAGTGAACATCATAGGTGCACCATGTAGATGTGTATCATCATATTGTAACAAAGGATGCTGCTGCAAATGTAAACTTGTAGGCTGATATTTTCTCATTTCATGCTCCTCCAAACTTATGGATTGTTGATTGTCCCTTAATGAATTCACATTTGAATTCTTGTTCCTAAATTCATTAAACTAATCATAAAAGTCTTCAAAATTAATGGACTTATGTGTCTCTCCATGATGGAAACTTCTATTACCCCTAAGTTGAGTACCCATCACTTTGAACCTCTGCATAAGTTGCTTGTCATACCTTCAATAGCTGCCTTAATGAATTCTGTAAGGTCTTCATTATCCCTCTTATCATCCATATCCTCAATAGGTTACAAGACCATGCTCCGATACCACTTTAATGTCCCTTTTTGGAGATTTGGAGAAAATTACAAATTGGGAAAAATTCGAGCTTAACTAGTCATGACTCTAGAGGGTTCCAACTTTCACCAAATGGTATCGAATTTTAAAGGAGATGGTATGGTGAGTCTTAAAAGATCCCAAGGTGGTTTATGGATACTTTTCATCATACTTTATACCTCTATAACCTTGTTTGGGGCTGATGACAAAAAGGACAAAAATTACTAGGAAATTAAGATGAAATTCCCCGTATGGTGTAGGCCAATTGGGCTTCCCAACTCATGTACGAACCTACCAAATTTGTAAGTAGAGTATGGGGACTGATATAAGAACTCATGGAATATAATTACACATGCTTATTAGTTTTGAAAATTGGTTATAGAGTCCCACATCTGTTTGATAACTTTCAGTGAAATTGCTTATGGGGAAATTGCATAACTAGCTCAATTTTGACATATGAAATATAGAGTTAAAGGTTCAGATCGGGATGTGACATATAGGGACCATATACAGAATAAAAATGGATTCCACAAAAATATTAAACACCATACAAATCCCTTCATACAATTCTGGTATACATCTCATTAAGTATGGTAGCCAAATACATGAAAACTAGTGAATTAGTAGTATGGAATTGCAAGAGTTTCACATACGGATTTCTTGGATTTCAACCCACAGAGAATCGGGACATGAGATTACAGAGTAACACATCATATATGGCTGTAAAAACATCATCAAACTCATAGAACACCCCTTATACAAATCTGATACAAGACTCCTTCAAGATTGATGCCAAAGTCATGGAAACTACTGACCCAATGGAAGGGGAATACAAGCTTTTCACACATGCGTTTCTTGGATTTAGACCCACAGAGGATATGGACATTAAATTACAGAGTAAAACATCATATATGGCTGTAACAACATCCTCAAACTCATATGATATCTCTCGTACAAATCTGTTATAAAACTACTTCAAGGTTGAAGCCAAAATCCATGAAGACCAGTGATACAAGGGCATGAGTATGAAAGCTTTTCATACATGTATTTCTTATATTTTGAATTACAGAGCATATGTAGATGATATTACAGAGCCATAAATCATATATTTCTTCGCCATCATCATAAAACTCATATAAATGTCCTCATACAAATCTGATATAAACCTACTTCAATATTGAAGCCAAATCCATGAAAACTAGTTATTCAAGAGCATGGGGAATGCGAGCCTTTCATACATGTATTTATGAGATTTCGACTTACAGAGCATATGGAGATGATACTATAGATCCATACATCATAAATCAAATCTTGGTCATCCACTATCCTCAGGAAGGCATAAGAATCACTCCAACAAGTGCGCCATCAAATGAGAGTGTGGGGGGCTGGAGAAGAAGGAATGAGAGAATGCGGAGATATATGAGAATTTGAATATATGGACCTTCAATATGCAAATAAAAATCCTTCATTAATCTCCCATGAGAGTTCTGAATGGCCTCTCCATAAACCAATTTGGAAAGGAATCCAACTCCCTTGAAATTGGTTCATAAGTAGGGAGAGTGAACACTCACCGTGCAATGGACAAGCAAAAGCTCTCCAAAATTCCAAAGTCTAATTAAAAAATGATCAAAATCTATTCTAATTCCTCATGAAATCATTTTATTAACTTCATGAGGCCTCCTAAGGTCGAATTTCCCTCCATGAGCTTCCTCCAACTCGTCTTAGTGGTTTAACTCTCATGACACTTGTCTTCCTCTTCATGCTCCAATTCTTTCCCCAATTGGAATGGATGCCTATAACTCCAAAATTTGACGTCTTGGTGGCTATTTTTATCCCTGACATGTCAGATTTGTCATATGTCAGCAATCATGTCTGAATTTGTCATACTTTTCATAGAATCTTCCATCATTTGTTGTCATAGAGTGCATAGAGTCTCCTTCCAAGTGGCACACCTTGTCATCTAGTCTCTTCCTCTTCCATGGGAGTTACCCTCCTTTACCAATTCGAATTCCTTGGCTCATTATATGATATTTGACACCACATACCCATCCAATAATGTTATATTACCCATGTGTTTGAATTTGGATGAATATCATGCCAAGTGTGCGGGGAATCTAGTCACACAAGGCTCCACAAGCTTCCAAGTGTCTTCATGAATCCATGCCACCTTATTTTCTTAAAATTTATCATTTATGTGACCCATTTAAATGTGAATATGATAAACTAAAGTTCTTTTGGGTCCCATATCCCCTTATTACAAAATATATGTCTCCATCTCAACTTAGGGAACTGGTAGGTTGGTGAAACATTAGTTGCAAGTAGTCTTATTTGGAAATTATTTAATTGGGGACATGATACGCCCACACAATATCATCAAATGCTATAAAGTGATATTGGTTGTATCCATGAGCATGCTCATGGACATAATGTTGGGTGGGAGCACTACATGACAAAGCTGTGGCTATTTGAAATTCTTGTAACAATTATTCAACTTTAGTTGCTGAGATAAAATGGGCTTGGTTATTGTAGCTCCAATCAACTATGTTAGTTAGCATAAATTTGCCAAAAATTTTTTGAGTTTGATATTATGATTTATTTTTGGTTTGTTAATATGATGTATGAGAATAACAACTTATTGCTTTATATATATGATTTAAAGAAACAACATATACATTGTTGTTAAATATACTTTCTCAATTTCTTTTAATGAAATTGCATTCATAGTGTGTGTTTGGGTACGCATCTAATATAATCATTCCATGGTAGCTTTGAAAACAAAATAGAATTAAATGGATAATGTGTTCCATTATATTCTTTAAATGGAGTAACTACATTTATGTCAATGGTAACTATGCTAAGTATGTTATCATTTCTTCTGTTGGAATTCTAAAGCCTTGATGACAACAAGAATTTTATAAACAAGCTAAAGATCTAGGCACACAATTGACCTCATAGAGAATTGCAGAGAATTAGCATAAGGAGAGAAGAAGAATAATGAACACACATTAAGAATGATCAATGAATGATTATTGATTCATAAATTATTAATTAATATTATTACATAGGTAATACATCCTTATAAAGAAAAATTGAGTTGTTAGGAGACAACTCATGCTAGCTCATAAAGCAGACTTACTAAATATGATAAACCCCCATAGGTGACTAAAGCAGTTTCCTAATTATACTAAGGACTCACGAATTAGCTAAGGCATGAGTGAGTGATGATGTGTAAAGGAAAATATTGTTAATCATGGAATATGGAGAGAAAATCATGGAGGATGAGTTGGCCATAAAAGATAACAATTGCCTAGTCTACTAACTTTACCTTATCCACTAAAAAGGAGGAATAAAGCAGTCTAAAGGCAGAATCTACATGAAGGCACAGTTACTAATTCTGGCAGTCAATAAAGTTGGAAGGATCTAACAAGAATCATGATAAAGGCACTCCTGGGGTATATATGGCAAGTTTTGACTAAGTGGTGCAAGTGGATGTCAACTATCTAGGCTACTGGGTAGCAAATTAATCAAATAGTGATTAAATATTTTATCCCAAGAATGAAGTTGTTTTATTATATCCCAACACCCCCTCAAGTTTGACTTTATGACGATATCTCTGAAATAATAAGAAATAAAGATGCATATACGACCCAACAACAAGGCTATGGTTACCCTTTTACAAGTTATCTTGTCCAAAGAACTAAGGAAAGAGGGAAAAACACATGGGGAAAATCCTCCTTCAAGAAAGGACATGAAAGGTAACAAAAAATGTCGAACTGTTGTTGATGCTACTCTAAACTAAATGTTGATGTCTAGAGAAATATTCTTCTTGGGAAGAAGAGAAAGCTGCTTAACTGGATAAAAAACATAAACATCTGTAGGATGGAAATTGAGACCATGTAGAACAATTGAGATCCAATGATGTGTAAGCAGGACTGAAAGCTTAGCTCCAAGATGATGTGATGAATTTAACTTCAAACCAGTAAAGATAAAATCAGCTCCAGATAGGTGAAATAAGTGTCCAAGTGAAAGCATAAGATCTCCAACTTCATTTACATTGAGAGGAGGTGTGAAAGTGATCGTGTAGGAAAAAAGAGAAGGCTTAGGATCAGGGAGTGCGAATGTAGAGGTTCCATAGATTCATCTAACTTTCAAGGTATCAAAAGGAACACATACTAGTGCATCAGTAGACTCATGAGAAGAAAATAGATCTTCTTCTAGAGAATAAACTGATAAAGAATCCTCTGTGGTAGAAGTATGTAAGGAGGAAAGAGACTGACGCTCAAAATCTTTAAGGAGGCTCTGAGAATGAGTGCCAAGAACAAAGGAGGAGTTACAGAAGTGCATGGGATCAAGTATGGTGAGTGGTATGGCACAAATAGGACTTGATCTAGTTAAGCAAGCATCCGGGAAGACACTGAGTTGAGCACCATAAGGAGAGAGGTATGCACAAAGTGTGAAAGATATGGCATATGGATCTCAGAATCCATGATAGAAGACATGGAGAACACTAAATGTGTGAGAGAATCACCAACAATGGCAATGGAAACTCCACTAGTCACTTCTTATTCGTCATTAGTATCATAATAAGATGAATCAAGATCTTCAACTTCAAGAGATACATAAAAAAGGTGGCTCTTCAATATTTGCTTCTTGATAGAAAGAGGAAGCATTCGAATCAAAGAGAATGGTAGCAACATGAACTGTATGAGAGACTTCTTCATCATGAACAAATTCTTTAGAGACTGTAGAGGTCGAGACATCTTGAAAAAGGGAAACCATTGAGGTGCTATGTGCGCTCTCCAAATTTCTAGAATGATCCTTATTGTGCTTACTCAAATCTCTATCCAATTTTGTCCAGAGATCCTTTGGGTAGTCAGCATAATCAACAAGGTAGCACATGCTTGGAAAAATAACCAGACACATAGCTCCAAAAGCTCTATCAAAGTCATTCAGCTAGTCATGTGGCTCTTCATAAGACTCTTTACGAGCTCCAATAAAAACATCATAGAGACCTTGTCTCTTTAGAGATGAAATCATCTTCATTTTTCACTCCAACTAAATTGTGGATGGAGTAAGAAGAGGAACTGATACTCTTTAATCCATTTGAAGTTGTACCTGCAAAATAAATATGCAAATCTAAAAAGGAGGATTAATTAATGAGTTCTCATAGCTATGATACCATGTCAGAGCTTTTATATCCTAGGCTTTGATACCATGTCAAAATTCTAAAGCCTTAACGACACCAATAATTCTATAAACAACCTAAGGATCTAGGCACACAATTAACCTCTCAAAGAATTGCAGAGAATTAGCACAAGGAGAGAAGAAGAAGAATGGACACACCTCAAGAATGATCAATGAATGATTGATTGATATTATTACATAGGTAATACATCCTTATAAAGGAAAATATAGATGTTAAGAGACAACTCATCCCAACTCATAAAACAGGCTTACTAAAAATGATAACCCCCCACAGGTGACTAAAGCAGTTTCCTAATTAGACCAATGTTATGGAGATAAACTTCCTATGGCTTGGGGGTGCCACAACAGATTGAATGACACCTTAAATCAATCCTTTCTAATGTGCAAGAGAAATAAAGACATCTAACAACAAGGGATATGAATTGTACCTTATTCCGGACGGTTGATGTAGATACCCGTTGAGCTTTTCCAATCACGCTTGTATTCCCAATTCGCATTCAACAACAACAAACAAGAAAAGCATGCTATATATTCAAGTGTTAGACCTACTCTAGCATATATAATCAATCATGTATAAGCAAATAAATACATCCATGGATACAATATTCATATTTATGCACATGTATTGGACATGAAATGGATATTTCTATTAATAAAAATAGAGATACAATAATGACAACCTCTGTCGACACTTCTTCGAACCCGAGAAATCGAGTCCTCCACCTGGGCCTCCACCACTTCAATCCTCCATCTCTCAATGGCAAGCTCACAAAACAAAGGCAAGCTTGGGAAGAGCAACACTGTGTGCTCCAAAGGGACAAAGGGATGCAGACTCAAGCATAATAAGTGAGGCAACAATGGACTATAGTTTCCTTGCTCTCAATTTTCTCTTCCTTCAATGTATCCAAGAGGATCAATATATAACACTCCAAAGAGGCAATGGAGGGTCTAGTCCGAGTGTTCTCAAGGCATATGGAAGGCTAAGAGTCAAGCTATTCGGACCCCTATGAGGAAAACTCCAAAAATATTTGTCTTCATGCACATTTCTCAATGTACGCAAGTTTTGGCTCAAAAGCTGCGTATGCACGCGAGTATGGCTTTAAAAGTCACGTATAGGAATAAACAAGTGTTTTTTGGGGATAATCTTGGAACATCAAAGTATAATATGGGCAAAGGGGTCCGTAGAGTCTGCAAAGGGACCAAGAATGCCATAAATATGTGATCAACCAGGTGTGGTAAAATCAGCTATAAAATCAAGAGCTTACGAATTAACTAAGGCATGAGTGAGTGATTATGTTTAAAGGAAAATATTGCTAATCATGGAATATGGGGAGAAAATCATGGAGGATGAGTTGGTCATAAAAGATAGTAGTTGCCTAGTTGACTAGCTTTACCTTATCCACTCAAACGCAGGAATAAAGAAATCTAAAGGCGAAATTTGCAGGAAGGCACAGTTACTAATTCTGGTAGTCAATAAAGTTGGCAGGATCTAACCAGAAACAAGATAAAGGTGCTCGTGGGGTATATATGGCAAGTATTGACCAAGTGGTGCAAGTGGATGCCAATTATCTAGGCTAGTGGGTAGGAAATTAATCAAATAATGATTAAATATTTTATCCTAAGTATGAAATATGTTTATTATATCCCAACATCTTCATCTGTGCTACAATAAGTTTATAGATTCATTCTAAATTTTGAAATAAGTTTTTTGATTCATTCTATAGTTTAAAAAATTGGAATGAGAATAGGGGATGCAAGATGAATGTGTGTTGTCCTAAAGAGTTTGCTTGTTAATTTTTTACCTTTAAACCTTGCTTATAAATTAAGCAATTTCCCCATTAGGATTGATAGTGCTCCATATGAAGACCAACTAGCAGTTAAGGAACATGATTTTCATAAGGATCCATCACTTCTAGCTATTGCATTTGTATAGAAAACCCTAATTTCTTACAAACAAAATACAATGTTGTATGGAAATCTAAGTCGACATTTCACAGCAGAACTACAACGTTTTTATCACCCTATATTAACGTCTTATAAGCAACCGTCGTTAATGATTTTGGATACTGCAAGGTTACCAATTAGCTTCTAATTAGATCCAAATCAAATTTTTATTTGGACCATGGATGTATAAGTCACAAATTAAAATAGCCATTTACCATCTCAAATTATTTGCATCATATTTCATTAAGTTTGAAGCACCCACATCATAGTTTTGATTCACTCCCAATCAATGTTTGTAGAAAGCCACACCAACATGAATATCAATTTCATAGGATAAAAATATCGGTGTTCCAATCAATGACAAATTTCTAATAATAACATATCTCTTTCAAGCACTAAGCTTCTAAGGTCTTTCATTTATGCCCACAACCATTTATTGATGACACTTGCTTGCCTTTAGCTTTTATTTTGAAAATGATTAGCGAAGGCCATGCTATCTACGTTTAATTGGGACATTGTTGGTGCAATACTCTTCTTTTTATGTCTGGCACTAAGGTATTATTTCCTTATATTTTGAGTACATGCCAAAATTTCAATGTTATCTAGAAGATATACAAATCTTCAAAATCTGTAGGTTAGATCTTAGATGTTTTGAAAAACTTGACTAATATAACCTTTTTTTTATTGAAAAATCCATTGAAACTAAACCCTTCTTTTGGCAAGGGGAAAAATCACATAGAAGATGTTATGTTGGTTTTATTCACCATTCATAATTGTTAAAATAATTTCAATAACCTTTTGGATTTGAGGGGATTTAACAAATTAACACATCTATGAATTACTCGATTCTAATTTTTATATTCCACTTTGATATGTTATAACGATCCCTGGTTTTCTTTATTTTATGGAACTATTAATAATTTTTATTTTACTAGGGGAATCAACAACTTGGGTGGGGCTCATACTCACATGACACAAGGTTGGTTAACGTTAGCTACCACTATACCCCTAGGTGCACCCACACAACCTCCTAACATCGTGCTTGGGCTATCCAAGTTTTGAACCTGTGACGTCGCAAGGAGTGCTTTAACAATACACTCAATTGCCACTTGGTCTACACCCCTTGAGGCTTATTTAATGGAACTATTACTTTTATAGGTAGACATTAGTTTGTTATTATGAAATATGCATTGGCGATATATTTCATTTACAAATTACTATGTAGTTAGTGAGATGTGTGAATGCATTGGAATGTTTGTGTACATGATAGGCTTATAAAACGTCTCCATAAACGAAGACGTACTATCTTTATCCATAAATGAAGACATATTATCCTAATGCATATATCATGTAAGCATCCTTTAACATATTATATTAGGGTCTCTAATGCATATATCGTGTAAGCATCCTTTAACATATTATACCGGGGTCTTAATGCATATATCATGTAAGCATCCTTTAACATATTATACTAGGGTCTCTATAATACAATGGTAAGTGTTAAGTTTATTGAAAGCAAAATGTCTTTGGCTATTTCATTTTTCAATTGCTTAAATGGTTGTCTTTATTCATGTAAGTAACAAGCTTTTTCCAAGCAACATACTTCAAAGTTAAAGACAAATTTAACTGCATACCCTATATATATAGATATAGACATAGATAGGAGAGAGAGTGAGAGAATGGAAATTGGCTAGCTTGATTGGTTGAGTGCATTGCACTTCATGCATTGATTCCTCTATGTGCCTCACTTTATGTCACTGTTAATCCCCACATCTTGCTATTTCTCCAAAATACAATGGTTATAGAGAGTGGAGTATACACACACACACACACGAGGGAGAGAATGCACAATAAACAAGCTTGATTGTTTGAGTGTCTTGCACTTCATGCATTGATTCCTCTGTGTGCCTCATTTGATGTCCTTGTCATTCCAATGTCTTGTCATTTATTCACAATACAATGGTTAGAAAGAGTAGAATACACTAAGAGATCTATTTTCTTTATCTAGCTAGGCATGTATCTAATTATAGTTTTTTTCCCTTGAGAAAAGTAGTCTTCTTAAATATTTCATGTGTCTATGCATTTGTCACATCATTTGGTGTTATGAAAGATGACAAGAAAACATCAAATTAGTTCCTTACTCTTGCATGATATCAAATTTCCAAATCATGTTGATAGTTGTGAGGATTTTTTTATTTGTAAAATTAATGCCATAGTAATAATCATGAAAACATTCCACTTTTAGTATTTTAAACTTATGTAGTAAATATATGTTCATACATAAATAAAGGATATGTATTTACTAAATATTTTATAAAAAACAAATATTTTCAAACAACCTAAATAAATAAATAAAGGGCATGGACTTTTTAAATATCTTAAAAAAAACTTTTTTTACACTTTTTATTTATTTATTTTTTGCACTAGGAGAATCACTATGGGTTATCCCGCTACCATTATACCCCTAAGTGCCTCACAAACCCCATAAGCATGGGACACGGGTAAAGCTGCATGACCTCCAATTTACAACATGTGACTTCATAACAAGTGAACGACCAATAAGCCACACTCGCTCCAATTTACAACATGTGACTTCATAACAAGTGAACGACCAATAAGCCACACTCGAGCCAAAAAAATAAAATCTTTTTACTGAATTGTAAATATATTTTTTAGAATTTGTATTAACCAGCGTAGATCCAAATCCTAGGCTTTATCAAGCCCCGAGAGGGATCAAATCTCTCTAGGTGCAAACCTCTTCTTAGGTATTACACTCAATGAGCTATCAACTTTGGTGTGTCCTATATATACCATTGATTTGATTCAAACCAAAAGACACATCTTTTTATTTAAGGTCAACATATAATATTATTATTAATATTTAATATTATTTATGGCCAACATATAATATTTAATATTATTTTTTATTTTGTTAGGAACGAACATTACAACATCTCACCATAAATGGTTTTAAAAACATATGCAAGGCCCTCCTAAAACCATGGGTTGTTTAGGAGGCCTTGCACATGGTCTTAAAACCATTTGCAAGGCCCTCCTAAACCATGTACAATAAAACCATGGGTTTTTTTAGGAGGCCTTGCACATGGTCTTAAAACCATTTGCAAGGCCCTCCTAAACCATGTACAATAAAACCATGGGTTTTTTTAGGAGGCCTTGCACATGGTTTTAAAACCATGTGCCCGGTCCTCCTAAACCATATACAATAAAACCATGGGTTGTTTAAAAGGCCAACATTTTTTTGCAAATAATTCAATTTTTATTTTTTTATTATTTTGTTAGGTAGGAACATTACAACATCTCCCCCGTAGTGGGCTGTAGAGAGCCTCTCGGCTCAATAAAGAAAGAAACATAAATAAGTATGACATGATTATGCTATTCTATAATACAATGATTATGAATAATTGTTATCTTGAATAACTAATAAACATGTTTAAGTTAATTTAATTTAGATCCTATATTTTACAAATTAATTAAAATGTTATAATTTTTTTTTTTTATAACAAAAACGATTATAATATATTAAGAAATCAACCAATAGACTGCTGGTTCAGAAACCTATTACATCAATCTTCCCGACTACTTCTTCCTCCTACGGATAGTAAGATCTAAGGAGGGATATCTATACTAGCAACCGAATTAACAATGAGATCATGAAGACCAGCTGCTAAAGAGGTATTGGCTGCCTGGTCCGCCAATACATTTAGGCCCCTTAGGATGTGATAAAATTTTATTTTCTTGAATAATTTTACTTTGGATCTAATTCTGTTAATCATTCTCGCTATTCTTCCATTCTTGTCCCTTCTACCCCCGTTCAGCGCCTGAATAATAACTCTGGAGTCCCCAAAGACCAAGACCTCCTCCACACCTTTTCCCTGCAGCTGCTTGAGTCCTTGCCATAGCCCGTACACCTCAGCCATATTGTTCGAGTCAATACCAATGTTCCAGCTGAAGTCAATCTCGACCTTCCCGCCCGGATCAATTATGACTCCTCCGCCACCTGCTTTGCCCGGGTTCCCTTTGGAAGCCCCATCAAAGAATAATTTAAATGAGTTCTTCTCTTTGAGCCACCTCTCAAACTGTTCGCAATCCATCCTAATGTCCCATTCTTCCAGCTTTACTGGATCTGCTTCATTTTTCTCCATGATTTTAAAACTTTTCATCCAATTTCTCTCATTCTCAGTCAGGATTTCTTTATTAATTGAGGGTTTAGAAATACTGATTACCTCTCCAAGCTGGACATTTACCTTTTTTGCTATCTTCCAAGCTGGCTGGGCGTTCTCTTGAAAGATTCTTCGGTTTCTCTCATTCCATATGCCCCAGCAAATTAGCTTGGGTAGCTTCAGCCAACAGTCTTTAATTTCATTTTTCTTTTGCAGGTCACCATTATACAGCTTGTCCCAACTTATGAACCAGTCCTGAATTGAGTCTGGCAAGCTAACTCCCCCTCTCAACGGCTTCATCACTTCCTCCCAAACCGAAATTGTGAAGGGACACTTTAAGAACAGGTGTCTGATATTTTCTTCGTCTTCAGAGCATAGAGGACATCTAAATGGGCCGAGAATTCCTCTTTTCTGCAGATTTTCACCAGTAAGAATTCGCTGATGCAATAGAGTCCAAGCAAATAAGTCGATTTTAGGAAGAGTTCTGCAGTTCCAGAGGTTCGACCATCTCCTTGGGTTGTCCGGCACGTTGTAGTTTGCAGCGTATAAGTGATATCCTTCATCCGTGGAATAGACTCCAGTTTTCTTCCCCCAGCCTCTTCGATCCCTCTTTATCTTTAATTCCGGTGCCAGCCCAGTGAGGTGAGTGGAGAGAATTTTAAGCTCAGCGTTAATTTCAGGTGAGCAGTTCGGCAAGCTCCAGCCGGCCCATCTATTTGGCCACTCTGTCTCCCACTTGGAGAAATCCCATAACGTCTTCATTCCTTGCTCAGTCAATCTCTCTTGCAGGAGTGGGATATGGGGCGGTTCCTTATCTAGGATTCTGTCTTGCCAGATATTTATTGACTTCCCATTGCCAGGAATCCAATGCAATTCTTCTTTGAACCTGGGGAGAGCTTTGTAGCAGACATTGTAGATAGCAGTTCCTTTCTGGTTCACGTGCTCTCCATCAAGGCACCTGAGCCTCCTTCCTCTGAAGTATTTGGCCTTCAACACCTGGCTGCACCAAGAAGGCTTGGGGGCGATCAAATTCCAAAGTAGCTTGGCCCCCATAGCCAAGTTTCGACTTCTGATATCTCTGATGTTAAGTCCCCCCTCTGACCTGGGCAATTTAATTGTTCTCCAGCTGACCAGAGCAAATTTTTTACCACCCCCAGCATTGCCTTTCTGCCAGAGAAAGGATCTGATCAGCCCATCTATCTGAGAGATTACTTTGACCGGAGCTAGAAGAAGGGTACTCTGGTAGAGAAGGAAGCTGTTCAGGACTGGCTTTATTAAGACCACTTTCCCGGCCAAGTTTAACCAGATAGACCCCCAGCCCTGAATTTTCCTTTTAATTTTCTCTATAATTGGAGTCCAGGCTGAACTCTTGGATTTGGCTTTGAAGATGGGAATTCCTAGGTAGTTGAAGGATTCCCAGTCGACTACACCATCCATTCTGAGCGTTCTTGAGATATCAAGCATTTCTCTTGGGTTAATATTCCAACCATATATCTTGCTTTTCCTAAAGCTGATCTCACTACCGGAGACATGACAATAACGTTCCAGTTCAGCTTTGAAACGGCGGGCTATGATTTGACTGGCTCCCCCAAGCAAAATAGTATCATCCGCGAATTGCGCATGATTGATATCTTTTGTTCCTCTGGCCATCTTAATCCTGGGAAGATCCTGTTCAAGTCTGGCATTTTCCATCTGAAAGCTGAGAACCGAGGCCTGAATGGCATAGAGCAACGGGGATAACGGACAACCTTGCCTCAGGCCTCTTGAGGCTTGGAAGAAAGGAGTTGCTCTGCCATTGACTAAGGGGGCGATCCACGGCTTACTGATACAGGCCTTGATCCAGGAGATAAACTTTGAGCTGAATCCAAATTTCTGCATAACCTTCAGGAGAAAGGGATGGCTGACTCTATCAAAGGCGTTGGCTAGGTCGATCTTAATCACCATTCCTTGATCGCCATTCTTCAGGCTGGAGTGAATGGCCTCTTGAGTTAATATGATATTTTCCCAGATCTTCCTGCCTTTGACAAACCCGCCTTGATTCTCCGGGATGATTCTCAGCAAGATATTCTTCAATCTGCTGGCTATTATCTTCGTTATAGCTTTGTAACCAATGTTGCATAAAGATATTGGCCTGAACCTATCAAAGGTCTTGGCCTCCTTTTCTTTCGGGATGAGTGCCAGAAAGGCAGAGTTTGTGCTGCCCCCAACTTTGCTGCACCTTTGAGAGTGGCTGATCATTTTGAACAGATCATTTTTTATAATGTCCCAGCATTGCTTGATGAAGGTGGCATTAAAGCCATCAGGCCCCGGAGATCTGTCATCCTCCATACCTTCAATGGCCTGCTTGATTTCCTCCATTGTTACCTTCTGGTTTAGATCGTGATTCTGGTTATTATTAATAGCGTGGGGGATCAAATTGAAGAGATCGCTGTCCTCCTCAGTGGGCTGATCTTTAAACAAATTGCTGAAGTGTCTCGTGGCTTCAGCCTTGACGTCATCAAAATTAGTGAGGAGAATTCCCTGAGCTTGGATTTCTTGCACAGAATTTTGATTTTCCCTTGCTTTTGCCTGTTTGTGGAAAAATTTTGTGTTCTTATCAGCATCTTTCAACCATTTGCATTTGGATTTGATTTTCCACCAGTCAGCTTCGAGTCTACAGGCCGCATGGAGGTTAGATTGCAGCTTAGCTTCAGTTTCAATGTCATTTTGAGTCACGTTGCTATCTTCCATGAGTGATTGATGTTTCTCCAGCGCATTGGCAGCGTGGGTTTTTTGAAGAGAGGGAGATGGGATCGATTTTGCCCAAGCCTTAAGTTCCCTTTTGGTCCTTCTGAGTTTTTCCTCCCAAATGAAGGAGGGCGAGCCAGTGACCGGGAGGGCCCATGTATCCGCAACAATCTTATGAAATTCCGGTTGTCTGGCCCACAACGAGTTGAACCTGAACGGTATGGGTCCTAAGTTCCTATTGATAGCCATTTCCAGCAGAATGGGCTTGTGGTCCGATCCTCCGAATGGAAGGATTTTGGAAGTTAGATTCAGCCTGAGCAAAAGGAAAGAGTCCTGGACCAGGAACCGGTCGAGTCTGGCAGCTATATGCCCAGGCCCGACCCTTTTATTGTTCCAGGTATACTTTCCAGAGAGAGGTTTTACATCCATGAGATCCCAATCCAGAATGATCTCGTCAACAATTTCTCGAATGGGATCCCTGACCAAGGATCCCCCTCTTTTTTCTTCTTGGCTGAGGGGGACATTGAGGTCCCCTGCAAGGATTACATTTCCTGGTAGATTGCTCTTTTCCTCTCGGATAAGCCTCCAGCAAACCTTTTTTTCAGCATAGGAATTAGGTGCATAGATATTGAAAATTCTTACCAGGGTGTTCATGTCCTTTTGCCTCAGCATGGTGAGGATCCAACAAGAGTTGTACTTGATGTCAACAGCCTTGAATTTCTTTTCGTCCCACAGCGTCCCTATGCCTCCGGATGCGCCTCTAGAGCTAATTGCCGCTTTGCCTCTTTTTTCCCAAAATTTTGTAGTTACTTGGATGAATGCTTCTTCCTCCATCTTGGTCTCCTGGATCAAAAGGATGTCCGGCTGATGTAGTGAAACAAGATCAGTCATTGCTTCTTCCTTGCGTGTGCTACCGAGACCTCTGCAGTTCCAGGAGAGGACCTTCATTACTTACTTTTGGTGTTTGATGGCATCCCTTTCTGGGCATGCCCCTGCTGGCGAGTATTTCTAGTGTTCTTCAGCAACTTTTCCAGGGTTGGCTGGGAGCCTTGGAGTTTATCCCTGTAGGTAGCTTTCTCCCTTACTTCTCTCTTAGATTTCCTACCTTTGGTTTTTAATTGCCTGGGAGTGGTCATTTCTATTTCCCCCTCCTCCTCTTCTTCTTCTTCAGATTCAGAATCTTCCTCTGATCTTCCCTGGTTTCTTCCTACTTGATTCTCTGTCATGCTGTCCTCCTGGTCCTGCGTTAGATGGGCTGTTAGATCAGCTTTAGGTTCCTTACCTTGATCATTACTGGATTTCTCTTCCTCTGCTACCGG